>JAJEOU010002847.1:8714022-8932916 GCA_021534815.1 Acrocephalus arundinaceus | reverse complement strand
CCGCGGAGATCTTTTTTTCCTTTCTTTGGGATTTGTGTCAGTTGGCTGGGAGCAGAGAGAGCCTTTTCCCTCGGGAATTACCCCGCTGGATTTGTTAGCTTGGTGAGGGGCAGGCAAATTGGTTCCATAAAATAGAATTTTTATTTGGGAAAAGGCAGCTGGAGGTGGCTCCGGCTTGGTGGTGGAGGATGCCATGTCACCCCTCGTCCCATCCTTATCCTGGGTTTTCCATGAGCTGCTGAGGACTGGGAAGCTGGGAGGAGGCTGTGGCACAGGGGTGACACACCAGGACTTCCCACCGAGCCCTGGAGTGGTGGCCTTGGAGATATCCCTCCCTGGTGGGGCATCCAGGGTGAGATTGAGGGGTTCCTTGGTTTTTCCAAACTGGGAGCTTGGCGGTTTTCTGCTCCCGGTTTTTGGAGCTCAGCAGTTTCTGCCTTTGGTTCACCCCTAGTACAGAGCTCAGAGGTTGTCTGGATTCAGTTTTCTCCCAGTTCGGATATCAATGGTTGCTCACTCTCAATTCCCCCTGAATTCGGGGATTGGGCTTGGTTTTCCCCAGTTCAGAGCTCGGAGTTTGTCTGCTTCCAGTTTTCTCCCAGTTTGGAGCTGGTTGGTTGCTCGCTCTCTGTTCTCCCCAAATCCAGATCTTAGTGTTTGTCTGCCCGCACTTCTCCCACAGCTTGGAGCTCGGTGCTTTTCCACCCCCAGTTCTCCCCCAGGTTGGAGCTCGGTGCTTTTCCACCCTCAGTTCTCCCCCAGGTTGGAGCTCGGTGCTTTTCCACCCCCAGTTCTCCCCTAGTTTGGAGCTCAGTGGTTGCCCACTCTCCATTCTCTGGGAATTCGGAGTTTGGATATTGTCTGCTCTTGGTTGTCCACGGATTTGGAGCTCGGAGGTTGTCTGCCCTGGACAACATTCCTTTCTGGGAATGTGCTGTCCTGTGTGGGGCTGCTCCTGTGGGGTGCTTCCCCATCCCTGTATCCCCACAGGGACGGGAGAGAGGGGAAGCGCCCAAAACGTCGGCATTTCCACCCAGGAATGGCTCTGCCAGGGCATGCACGGGCAAAACCCATGGAAGTGTTTTGTCTTGGTGAGGATTTTCAGAGCCCAGCCATGATCCCACTCAGGTCCCTCCAGTTTGTGCTCCTGTGGAGCGACCCCGGATCCTCGTGTCCAAGATCCGTTTTGGGATCCGTCTCTTTCTCTCCCAGCTCCGAGCTTTGCCGGCTGCGTGGCATCGGGCACAGCCTCCTCACGGGTGCTCCCAGCAAACCCAGTTGAGGAAACCAGTCTAGGGATTGGTGTGTTGGGCAAAGTCCAGCTCCAGCTGGAGGAAAACTCATGCTCTTGGTTGAATTGGGATTTTGTTCCAGATAGATCCATAAAAACCCTTTGCCACTGTACTTGGGTTTCCAAGCCCCTTCCTGGGGCAATACCGAGGCTGTGCCAGCCCCCATCCCACTCTGCTGAGCTTTAACTCTTGTTTTTAGAATAAAGAGAGCTAAAGCCTTTAAAAATAACATGGCTAAGTGGAATTTTCCAACGGATCCGAGGAACAAGCGTGGTGCTCTGGGCCCAGCCGGCCTCAGCACGATTGCTGTAAATAAGGAAAATATTTTCCTGCCCTTTCTGGGCAGCTGGGAGCTCTGGGCTCCAGCTCCACCAGCGGGTCTGGGGCTCCCGGTGTTATCAGAGGAGTGCTGATAACACATCCGATAGATGGAATGATTTCCTAATGGAGTTAAGTCAGGCTTAAGCTGTGTGCTGGGTTGGGAAGGTCGGCTCTGGGTGTGTGTCCCAAAGCCAGCATTGAAATCATCGCCCACTTCCCACTGTGAGGATGCTGGGTCTTGAAAGGGAAAAAAATAGGCCTAGGAGTGATTTTTGTTGGAAATTTGTTGGTAATTGTCTCAAACCTGTGCTTGGGATGAGCTCACTCTCTCAGTGAGCTTTCCCTGGGGTGCCTGCAGAGCCCTTTGGAAGGGGGCTTGGAGAGGCAATGTGGCTTTAATTTATTCCATCGTGTCCAAGGGGGGCTTTGGGGAAAGTGCTTCTGGGATTTACTTGTCCCCTTTGCTGCGCAGCCGGGGGGCGGTGGGAGCGTGCTCTCCTTGGACAGCCGGGAATTGCCGGAGGAATTCTGGCTAAATCCTTTCTCAACTCCCTTGGCTGTAATTTGGGAGAAATATTGACCCTGGTGGGCTCCTGTACCGACCGTTAAAGGGAAGCATTCCTAATAAAATATGGTTTGGAAAATTCATTTCAGGCTGGAATTCGCCTCCCCAGAAAGTATTTTAATAAGGAGGTGGGGGAAATGGGACACATCATCCACGCGGCTCCAGAGAACGGCTCCTTTCGCCTCTGCTTTTCCCTCTTCCCCTTCCAGAAAGTTTTGCTCAGCTCTGAACTTGTTAAAAACCAAATAAATGCATTTATTTAAGAAAAAAAAAAAAGGTGAAGGGAGGAGGAAAAAATACCCCAGACAAAAGTCTAATCCTTCGTGGTATTTTTATTCTGCCTTTAATGACATGATGGTGTCCCATGGAATTCCGTAAGTGCTGGGGTTGAAGCCTGGCAGATCTTTGCCTCTTTTAATGCCATTTTACGAGGGACAAAGTGCTTGCGGGAAGGCTGTTTCCGAGGGGAAAGGCTGGCCTGGAGCTCTGGAGCAGGGGGCTCGCACTTGTCGGAGCAGATGGAATGGAATTACTGGAGCCGTGGGTGCAGGAGGTGCTTCATGGTGTCAGGATTTGGGAAATAGGGAAAACCCGCTGCTTATTTTTAATTGCAAGTCATTTCTGGCTTGTAGAGACTCCCCCTTCCTGAGGCTGAGAGATAGGGAAAGGCTTTAAACTAAAAAGATGGGAAGTTTATGTTGGATATTGGGAAGAAATTCTTGGCTGAAGGGGTGGGGAGGCCCTGGCACAGGGTGCCCAGAGAAGCTGTGGCTGCCCCTGGATCCCTGGAAGTGTCCAAGGCCAGGCTGGATGGGGCTTAGAGCAACCTGGGACAGTGGAAGGTGTCCCTGTCTATGGCCAGGGGTGGGTCTGAATGGGCTTTAAGTTCCCTTCCCAACCTAAACCATTCCAGGGTTTATGATTCTGTGTTCCCATCAAGAATCCCATGGCTCACAAGTGCACCTTGGCCTTTCCAGGGCTTTGCTTCATCTCTGAAGGCTGACTGGGGCAAAGAAACCCTGCACAGCCTGCTTTCCAGTTGGAATTTCCCTTTGGAGTGGGGACAACCCTTTGCTGGGTGCCAGGCCTTTGGGAGCCCTCCCAGCTCCTGCTCCCCACAAGGCAGAACCCCCCATGCCCAGCCCACGTTTCACTGGAGGCATTTTCCCTCTCCCTGTGCCAGGGGGAAAGTAGCACCCAGGGCTCCTTGCGGGTCATTTGGGAATGACTTCATTAACTTAAATTAAAAAAAAAGGGGAAGGCAGGGCTGCGGCTCTTGCAGTAGCCGGGTAAATACCGCTGGATTCCATAAAATGGATTTAACTGCTTCCTTTAAAAGAAAAAAAGAGCCGTGATGGGGTGGCTGATTGATTGTAAAAGGAGCCGGAGCTTTCTCCGGAGCAAAACAGCTGCTGCAGCTCCTTGAATCTGCCTGGCAGTGGGGCTGGATGGGGCTTCCATGGGGCTTCCGTGCCATTTCTGACTGGGAAGGGCTGGTGGGGGCTGCTGCCCTCCACTGCACCTGAGCTCCTTTGTCACTTTGGGGTCTAAGCTCTTCCCTTGAATCCTTATCCCAAACGGGCTGGATGTGACAAGATGGGATGTGCCTGTGCCTTCGATGGTGTGGCCAGGTGGGCTGGGGGTCCTTCTGAGCAGCTTCACGAGGTGTTTAGGGGTCCCCCCAAACAGCTTCACTGGGAGTTCAGGGGTCCCCCCAAGCCCTGTCCATGTTTTTAGGGATCATGGGGTTCCGGAGCCGGAGTGCATGAGTAGCCCCTTGCATGACGTCCGTCAGGAGCTGTTTGGATTGTCCCCTGTAAACCAGAGGCTTAGCAGTGGGGATGATCCCTTGTTTCCATGTAGGATTTGTGTCCCAGCTTCCCCCTGGCTTTTCCTGTGGCTTTGTGCTCGCTGCCCCTGTGGCAGGGCACCCTCTCCTCAGCACAGCAGTGTCTGTGCTGCTGGAAAGACTAACTGCCCAAGGAGCGCTGGACTCCGGTGGGAAAACATCTTGGAGCGATCAGTAGCACATGCTACTTGGAGTCTGGCAGCTGGAATAGGGTGGGGAGAAACAAAGCTGATTCCGTTCTGTCTCTAATTAATGATTGCTGGGATCGGGGAGCAGGAGCAGGACTTGCTCGGCGCTATCGCGGCGTCACATCTGGGCAGGAATGCGCGGCCCGGCTGCGGGGCTTTTGTTGTGCAGCGCTGAGGGAGAGCCCAGCTCCTTGCTGCTGTTTGCCGATGCTTTTCCCCTTCCCTTCCCCTGCTCTGGGTTGGGTAGTGTGGCAGAGAATCCTACTCCAGAGAGCAGGAGGGGTGGTGGTGGTGGTCCTGCTGCTCGTGGAGAGTGTTGGTGTGCTCCCTGGAGGGGTGTCCTTCTGGAGGGGTTTCTTACCCTTCATGGGTTGTCTCTTGTTTGATCACCAGCTCATGGCTGTGCCGGAGCTTCAGGATCCCATCTGTGGTTGGAGCCCTGCTGATCTGCTCAGGGCTTTGCTGAACCTCTGGATTCCAAATCCAGTTGGAGCATCAGAGCTCAGCTCATGGCTGTGCCAGAGCCTTGAGATCCTGCCTCTGGCTGGAGCAGTGGTGCTTGGCTCATGGGGTCTCAGGATCCTGTCTCTGGTTAGAGCCCCAATGCTCTGCTCATGGCTGAGCCCTGGAATCCTGGCACTCCTGGCTCCCCCAGCCTGTTCAGGCTTGGTCCTGCAGGAGTCGGACAAGCCGGGGCTAAACGTCCTGCTCGGTGAGGCTGGATTTGTGCACAGTGGGGTTTTCCTGGCCCCTGCCCTTCTGTGGAGCAGGTTCTACTGGAGCTGAAGCAGAGGCTGTGAGCGATCCCCGGAGCGCAGCTCGGGGGCCTCCAGTCCCTCCTCCCCAGAGGATGAGGGGACAGGTTTGGGGGGTTCCTCGTGGTGTTGCAGTGAGCAGTGGCTCCTCTGTGAGCTCTCCCTGCCGGAGCCCCCGGGCGGGATCCGAGCCGGCTCAGGTGCCGGCGTGGCAGTGCCGCCCCGGCCGAGTTGAGCTGAGCTGAGCAGCTGCACTTCAAAAATGCCAGCTATTTATAACCCTGGCTCGGCTGCTCGGGAATAACCTTTTCCTACCCGCAGTCGGCCCTTCCCAGGTGGACTGCTTGCCCTTTCTGAGGCCATGGGACTGGGCTTTTCCTGGGGGGCTGTGTAAGGGCAGAGCGGGGGGGGTATGGTTGGTGTCCAGCCATGAGCTCTCCTCCGTGTTTTTCAAAGGCTCTATCCCTCTGTGGTGCTGTGCCTGCAGAAAGATCCATGTGTGCCATGTCTGCTGGGGCTGGGCTGTGGTGAGAAGCTTGGAGTCACCTGGTTTGATGTGGATTGGCTTTTGCTGGTGCCAACGTGGAGGTGCAGGGGTGGGATATTGGGAGACACCACCCAAGCTGTCCCAGCTCCTTTTGTCCCAGCACCTTCTGGCCAGTTTGGGAAGTTCAAAGCCCTGGAGTGGGTGCCCTCCCTAGCTGGGGGTCCTGGCGGGTTTTGGTGGCACCCAGGTCATTGCTGGTGATGGGACAGGAACATCCCACTTCCCAGCAAACCCTTTCCTTGTCCCTGGCATACTGCCAGGGTGAGCCCAGCCCTGTGTACCAGCTGCCCTGCCTGGCTTTTGCCATCCCACCACCATTCCAAGTAGGTACTTTGGGAAAAGCAAAGTGCTTTTTCATGGCTTATGAGCTATAAACCGCCTTACACCATTCCCATTGATCCAAGAGTGTGTCCATGTTTTCCTACTCATTAGGCTGGGAAGTGTCTGCGGTTGCTCACGCGGGGCTGAGGCTCGGCGCCGTCTCCTCTTTGCCACCGATTTTTCCCTTTTAATGGATTTCTGAAATGTGGGAGCACAGCCTGGTGTGCGGGTCGGCAGGCAGGGCTGGCAGCCTCGGGATGTGGAGGGATGCAGGGGTGTGCTGGTGCTGAGCTCCGCGCTCTTTGTCTGGGCTTGCTGTAGTATCGCAGCCAAACGCGAGAGGGAGGGACACAGCCCCCTGCTCCCACCGGGATGTCGGGGGGCAAATCCTCGGTGGGGTTTGGAAGGGGAATGGGCACAAAGGCACCCCCTGTTAAGGCAGGGTGGCCGGTGTTCCTGTGCGGGGGGCCGGGTGGCTCCCGGTGCCGGCAGGGATGCCGGCGTGCCCTGCCTGCGGCCGGCCGGGAGCATATGGAAAGGATCTGGGTGTAATATCCCGGGCTGCTCCGCGGCTTTGCTGAAGAGGCCACTTCAGCAGGGGACGCGGCGTGGTTAGTCCTCCCAGCTGACACATCCCAGGCCTTCCTCCGACTTGAAAGAGCTTGAGTTCGCCTTTGAATCTGAGGATTTATAGCCCTTTTAGGCCTCTCCAATAAAAGCACGGCTCCCTCCTCAGACAGAGCCCACCGTCTCCCTCCTCCGGGCTCATTATCCTGGGGATTTGTGTTGCTTGCTCTTGCTCTGTTGTTCGCTACTGCCGCTTTCTTCAGATGTGTGGCCGAGAACTTCAGAGCAGAAAAGCCGAGCTGGAGCGGTTGTGGGGCCCAGCCTCGCTCCAGGTTGGAGCAAGCATGGATCCACATCCTGTGGTGCTCCCAGAGGAGAACCCTTATCTGCTGATGATCCCCTGCAGTTGGGGAGCAGCAGTTCCTCTTTGTTCTCTGTGTTCTCTCAAGGATTGTGAGCAAACCAGGATGAGCTCCTGTTGCATGGAGAGCTTCAAGCGTCTGCTCCATGTGTCCATCCCATCTTCCTCATCCTGGCACATGTGGACACCCTCAGCCCCAGAGATTTCTGATTTCTAGAGGCCCCTCAAGCCTCAAACTGTTTAAAGGGAGGCTTAGGAAAGAGGCCAGAGAAACGACATAATAATTATTGTATTACAAATTGTTTCCTTTAATGGGCCCTGTCGGATCGCTCAGTCTGCTAAACACATTGTGCCCTCCCCCAGCCCCTTCCCACTGCTCCAGCCTCCCCTCGAAACCCCAGCCTGCCAGAAAATTCCTGCTGGGGTGGTGGGATGAGGGATGGGGCTGCGTGTGCATCCACCTGCTCCCTTGGTTCTCCACTTGTGAGGGGAGATGGGGCGTGGCTGTGCTTCCAATTGGGAATCCTCTCCCTGCAGTTCCCTGCCTGTTCTCCATGCTCCGGAGTTTTGTACTGCCCCGGATGGTGGCAGGGCGTCCATTCCAAGGGCTTTTGGCTGGTGGCACCCCCAGCTGATTCTCAGGGCTTATGGACATTGACTCAAAACCCTCTTGCTGTGCAAGGGCTCCCTCCCTCCTGTTCTTTCCTGGCGTTCCGGTGTGTGCTGGCCGAGGCTCCCAGGCAGCTTTTTGGCAGCTCCCAGCCCCGAGGGCTGCGAGGTGTAAGGAGAGGAGCCACCAGCGGCTCTGTGAATTTTTTCGTTGCCCCCCAAAGAATGAACGTGTTGGAATTAGGCAGCAGGTTATGTTTCTTCAAGGCCAGGCAGCAAATATGTTTTAAATTTGGCAGCCAACAGCGGAGAACGGGTGGGAGAAATTTTCCAGGTATTGCGTTACACTTTCCCCTGAAAGGGCTGTGCTTTGGGGCTGGGGATTAACGGGAGGAGGGGGACCCCCTCCCTTTCACGTACTCACAGCCCTGCTCTGAGGGTGCTGGGATTGGGATGCCCTCCCTGGGTGCTGCCAACCCTGGGTGATGTCTGCCTCAGGTGATGCCCATCCCGGCTGAGTCAGGCCCTGCTCCGGGCAGAGCTGCGCTGCAGGGGATGATCGGGATTAATTTTTGGGCTTCCTCCCTCTGGGTGCGATGGGAAATTTCCAGCGTGCTCTGGGCACCGCCCCGGCCTGCCGGGCTCTGCCTGGCCCCCCTCCCCTCCCCTTTGCTCCTGTCCTCCTGTGATGTCTTTAATAAACGCTTTATGCAAGAGCAGACCTGGGATCCACTCCCAGCACGGACCTGGGGCTCGGCCAATTAGTCAATTATTTCAAAAGAAGAAATTAAAAAAAAAAAAAAAAGATGAAATGTTATTTTTGTAAGGGAAGGTCTGGCTCATGGCTCAGCCAGCAGCCCCTCTCCTGTGCGGGGAAGGTGGGGGAGATCTGCACAGCCCCTCCCTAAGTGACCACAGCCTGCAGTCGCTGCATTCCCCGTATCCCTCTTGTGTTCCCCCATGTCACCAGGAGGTGCCCCTGACACCAAGCAAGGGAGGGGACCTTGGCAGCTGCCAGTGCCCCCTGCACCAGGCTGTCCCTCCCAGCCTGTCCCTTGTCCCTGGGCAGCCAGGTGGGTGGTCCGTGAGTGTTCATCCCTGCCAGAGCTGGCACTGGTGCATCCCATTGTTCCCAGCTTCCTTCGCAGCATGTGAGGAGGAGGAGGAGAAGATGCTTCCCCAGGAGGTGGGAAGGGCTGTCCCAGTGCCACTGGGGATGCACAGCCCCCTTCCCTCTCTCTGGGCCAAGGAGGCCTGGCTGGATTGGGGTTTTAGGAAGGCGCTTGGAGGTGTGAAGGGCTGGAGGCAGCTGGAATTTCCCCTTCAGCTGTGTTTGGGTTTAAGCTTTGTATTATTCTTCTTTCATGGAAATTTTGAAAGGCTGAGATCTGGCTGTGCATCCCAGCCAGTTTTTGCCCCCCTTTTCCTGTGACCCCCTTTCCCTGTGCCCCCCTTCCCCTGCCCCCCATTAGCAGTGCCTCAACTCAGCTAATTACTGAAATAATTGAGGCAGCAACGTCCTGGCAAAGCAGTGGAGGGAGGGGAAAGGAGAGGAAGGTCCCTTGTTCTTCCTGGATCCCCAGCCCTCTTCCACCACTCTGCTTCACAGCTTCATGCCTGCTGCTCATTTAATGGCAGCAGAAGAGATTTTTCCTATTTTCCTTATTTTTTTTTTTTTTTACTTCATTGAGCTACAGGAAGACTTGCTGGGAGTAGGGGATGGAGGAAAGCCTGCTTGTGTTGCCTTGGCTTGGCATTCCCTACCTGCAGTGAGTGGTTCTGAGATGCAGGGACGGGGGGGTCCCACAGGAGTCCATTCCCAGGAGGAGCTCCCGATCTGGTGAGGTTTAATGCTTGATTCTGCTTTTGATCTCTGCCCTGACTTGGTGAGTGCTGGGTGCTGTTCCCTAATTACCCCCTTCATGTGGGGCTGTGCTGGGTATTAGCGCTCACCCAGTCTCTCCAGAAGAAAAACCCACCCTGCGAGGGCGTGTGCGGGGCGGGGGAGCCACGTGCTTTCCCAGACCACGGAGGAATCCTCCGGGCTCTCTGTATAGCCCTGGGTGCTCCCACCCACGGCAGGCAGTTTCATGCTCCCTGCTTGATTTCATAACATCCAAGAGAGGCACGAAAGTCTTCGTGAGCCACCTCCCTCAGCTGCGTGTGGGGTTCGTGGGCTCAGGAAGGTGGGTGGAGGTGCCCCTGTTTCAGGTGCTGGGGGTTTGCTGGATGTGCCTTCCAGCTGGAAAATTCCTGGTGCCCATCGGCCAGCCTTCCTTAGCTGGGTTTTCCCTTGGGGATGCAAGCTGCATGTTATCTCTGAGCATGGTGTGGGATGAGGACAGTGCCAAGGAGACTGCAGGGACTACCTAGCCTGGGCAGGGGGTGTTCTGGGTGCTGGAGAAGAGGTGTGGGATCTTAATGGCTCCTGCTCTCCTAGACAAGGCCTGTTCCTCCTTGTTTTTCCTCTTTTGAGGATGGAGGCACGTGGGTTGAGGATGGAGGCACGTGGGTTGAGGATGGAAACACATGGTTTGAGGCTGGAGGCGTGTTAGTTTAGGATGGAGCACATGGTTTGAGGATGGAATTGCATGGGGTGTGTTGGAGGCATGGGGACCATCCCACAGCGCTCCCAGGAAGTTCATCCATGCCTGTAAAACAGTTGGAGGTTTTTGGGACATCAAACTTGAAAGTTGGAAGTGCTGCAGCATCATACCAGAGCACAGGAAAAGGAGATAAATTGGTACATTTCTTCTCTGAGTGGGCTTCTTCCTTAAGGTGCCTACAGGTGCCTGTGCCTGCTGTGCCCAGTTCTCCTGTGACCTGGCAGGAGGAACCTTGCCCACCCTGCCCTCCATCAGGAAAGTCTCCACTGCCTCATTGGGATGAGGGGGAAAAAAACGTTTCCTGGTTTATGACAGAGAGATTGCTGATGCTGGGAATGGTTCCTTACAAAAGGAGTGGGTGACAGATACAAGAGTGCTAGGATAATTGCTTCCAGATGCTACCTCCCCTTGTCTCCGGGGCTGTGTGTGTTCCAGCGTCCTGCCAGCTCCAGTGAGCAAAACCAGGGAGTCATCCCAGAAAACAGGGCTGGCTGGAGCAGTGTCAGACAGCTCGGAATGCAACGACTCCTGATGTCACCCCAGCTTCTGGTGGCCAGTGTGATCCTGCGTGGCTGCGGAAGCAGGTCAGCTTGCAGGGACTCTCCCACTTCTGCCAGCCCCTAAGCTGGGGCTTCAGGAGGAATGCTGAATGCTGCAGGACCGGGATATGCTCTGGAATTGGCAGCGCTGGCTGCATTGTGCACGGCAGGCGGCTCTCCCGGATCCTGCCTCCCCTTGTGCCATAAACACGCTGTTTTTGGCATCTGGGCTTTCTTGCAGAGAGCCTGGTTGCTGCAGCAGCATTAATGATTATTTATTGGCTCTTAATGCCAAATAATGTCAACATCTGGCTGACGCAGCACACGCGTCTCTCATTCCATGAGGCATCTCTGAGTGCTCGGCGTTGTGTTGGCGTTGGATTGGCGTTGGGTTTGTGCGCTTTAGGAATTAGAAGGTAGCAAATGGTGGGGTTGTTTGGATACTCCCCCGAAGGGACAGATTTTTGAAGGGCTTCACTGCTGACCTTCTCCTTAATTGCTGCTCTGCGGCGCCGGCATGACCAGCTCAAAGGGAGCAATGAAGCGTCGGCACTGGTGCTCGGCCCAGGGCCCCGCAAGGGGAATGCTGCTCCTCCCTTCTGCCAGGATGGTGCCTCTCTCTGTGAGATTCCCTGTGCCTGGCAGCCCAGAGCTCCACTCATAACACCTGTGTTAAGGTCACCATTCTAACCTTCATATACACCAGCAGTTGATGCAGGACTTTTGCCAAGGTGACTGCCACAGAGGTAAATCCAGCTGATTATAAAGGTACCAGGGAAGAACAGGGAGGAAAATGGCTTAGCTGTGTGTTCTTGCCGATGGACACAGCCTTTACCTCCCTGCAGCTTTCCCTGCTTTTAGCCCCAGACAGAGCTTGGAGGGAAAGAGAAAGGAAAATGTGAATGGAGGAAAATTTACTTCTCCTCTGATTCCTGTGTGGCTTCTGAAGGTGAGAGTTGAGTCACTTTGCCTGGAACCAGCTCAGCAATTCTACCTCGTCCCCAGAGAGTGTCTGAAGTCACGCAGGGAGAAATAATGCTGGGGGTTAAAAATAGACGCTGACAATAGGAAGGGAGGACTGGAAAAGCTCCGTGTCAGGCAAGGTGGACAGAGCCTGGTGAACGGCATTGGAATTGTGCACTGCTAGAGCTGGGCTTTACTGGGTTAAACTGGAGTTAAACCTCATTTGCACTTGGAACGTGGAGTGGATTTCAGTCTAGGGCTTGCGTGTCCATCCGGCAGCCTGGGGAAAGCACTTCTGCTTTTAAGGGGCTTGGAAAAATGAGGGAAGGATGTGGCACTGCTGGGGCCAGGGTTGGGGAAGGAAGCAGCTCAGTAAATCTGAATTGCTGGTGGAGGACAGGTGGGAGACAAGGCTGGGGCAGAGCAGAGTCTGGCACTGGCACCTGTGGAAGTGTTCCAGCTCCTCTGGCATTTTAAAGACTCATCTGCAAAATGAAGCACTTACACTTGATCCACTTTGTTGCTAGTTGGGATGTGCAGTCGTGGCCAAGCCCAGAGAGCTTTGTCGAGGTGTCCCAGTGCCACCAGTGGCCTCTGTGCTGGGGGCAGGGTGTGCAGAGTGCTTGGCCGGGACGGCAGAGCAGGATGGTGGCTCCTGCAGCCCTTAGACGAGGCTTTTGTTGAAACTCACTGAAACCATCTGTGGCCACCGGAGCCTGAGCAGAGCCCCGGGCGACAGCGGAGGCTGGGGCATAGAGTCCCTGTCCCCGCGGAGGGGACACGGCCAGCACCGTCCCCCGGGGCGGCCGCCAAGCAGCAGGCGGGAGGAGATGGGGTCACAGCTCCCGCTGGAGTGGGACCAGGAGCGATTCCGGCTTCTCTTAGTTTCCAGCTCTTTTCTTTCTCTCCTGTTCCTTTCCCGCTGGCAGCGCGCGCGGCCCTCTCCTGGTGCTGCGAGGACAATGGGGCTGCGAGGTGGGGCGGGAGGGGGACGGAGATGAAAGGGGAAAAGTAAAATCGAAGCATGTCTGGAAGGGCATTTTGATGTAAATGGGACTTTTTGATAGACTTTGAGAGACACCGGCAGAAAGGGCACCGGCCCCCTTCGGCGCGCTGAGCTCCGGGCTCAGCTCTTTCATTTCCTCAGGAAAAGGGCATTTTTTCACCCCCTGTTGGGTGCAGCCACGGTTCCTCCTGGTGCTCTCCGTCCCCATCGCTGCCCGTGTCCTGGTGTGGACCCCTGTGTGCGTGTATTAATGAACTCCAACAACCGGAGCTCCTGTTCACATGGTGAAAGCAGTGGCTGAAGCTTAGGAAAGGGAGATGGCTGCTTGCAGCCCATGGGCGTCCAGGAGGGCCCAGCTCCATCCCATCTTCCTCCCCCCGGCAGCTCCCTGAAACCTTTCCCCTCCCTGGGGAGGGCGCGTGTTTGATCCGCTCCCTTGCTTTTGATCCCAGCCTTTGTCCTTGGCACCATCTTGCAGCTCTCGCGTGTCGGTGGAGATGTGGCCTCACCGTGAGTCATCCTCCTTCCTTTCTGCTGCTGTTTTATTTTTCCCTTTTCCTTCTCCTAAGAGAGCACTTAGTAAAAGGAAGCAGCGCATTCATCCAGGAAACGGGAGCACAACAAACGCCTGCCGTTTATCCTTTCAAAGGCGTCTCCCTTGAGCTGTTGCTGCTGCTGTGACAGGCTGGGGAGAGAGGCAGCTGCTGGTGCGGGTTCTGGGGATGCGCTCCTGTCCCCGAGGTCCTTGGTCCTGGCTGCAGGGAGTCCTTGGGGGGTCACCTTCCCATGTGCTGGCAGCTCCTGACCCTGCCAAGGGGGGAGGAGGAGAAATGAGGACAGAGCTGCTCCCTGGAGAGAAGTCTGACAGGTCGGGGGGCTGGGAGGGGGGGCCAGGAAGGTCGGTCGGAGCCAGCATCCGTGTCCCTGTGCCGGCGCTGGGGAGCCCAGGAGGGGCCCTGTCACTTCTCATCTCGGAGTTGTCGCCTGAGCCCGGGGCTGGGCTCGTGTCCTCCCCACACCTCCCCGCTGCTGCCTTCAGTCGTCTCACACACCGAGCTGTCAGCAGCCCAGAATTTACTGCTGGCATAAACCCATCAAAAAGCCAAACTGTTGGTCGGTAAAAATGGCAAAGCAATTGCAGGGAGACTTGTTTCTTCCTCTGACAACTTCTGAGTCAGTCCTTTAATCTCTAATCTAGGTTTATGGTCATTTTATTGAAATGCTGGGCTCTGCGGAAAACTGACATGTATGACCATCATAAACCAGGAGTTATGGGAGCCCAGAATTGCCTTGATGGTCCAAGTGTCTGCAGGAAGCATTTTTAAAATCCGTAATTGGGATTTATTGGCCATTGTGGCTCAAACTGTCAGGAGAAAATAAAATAATCAGACGGGGATTTTTTTTTCCTCTTCGGCTTTTGACTCTTTCCACATATTCTTAAACCTTTTAGTGCTTTGCTTCTGTGCTTAATTCCCTTGTAATGGGAGGACATGGGTGAGAGGAGGGAGCCCAGCCCTGTGGGTGCCCCGGCTCCAATTCTGGCCATGCAGGCTTCCCGTGCCCTCCTGCCTTCATGTCCTACTCCTTGGGATGGCTGGGATCTCATCAGTGTCCCATGGGATGTGGTGGTCATGGACATGTGGGGGATGTGGGTGTGGGGACATGGAGCAACAAGTGAGCCTGGAGGAGACCTCTTGGCTGGTTCCTCCTCTGGGGTGGCTGGTTTGATGGATGAGATCTGTGGGTTGGTGAGGTGCTGCTGGAGATGGATGTAGCAGGAAGTGTGTGGTGGGCTGGTACAGGGAGAGGAGACACTCCTGGGTCCTGCCAGAACCTGTGTCAATCGAAGCATCCATTGCTGTGGAGTTAAAATGTGCCAGCACCAGAGCTTGAGACCGAGGGGACATTTTGTACCAACAGCCCATCAAAGGCAGTGCCATGGAGGGGGGCTGGGTGAGCCCCACTTGGTGTTTAGCAAACCTAAGGAAGGACCTTGGTGTTCCATCTCACAGTCTTTCTTTTTGGGATATGTTGAACTGACTCACCTTTTGGGGTTTTTTTTCCCCAGTCTGTGAGGGACTCCTGTGCTTTGCCTTATTCCTGTCCATGTCCAATGGGGCATGGACTCATCTAGGCTATGGATGGCTCTCGTCACTGCTGCCATTCCCTGGCTTGCTGGTGCAGGATGCACCCGGCAGAACTCCTGCCCCTTCCCCGTTATCTGCCATTCCCAATTTTCTCTCCATTAACTTGCAACCGCAAGCAGCACCCAGCAGTGCCAGGCCCAGAGCTACCCTGGGATAATCTGTGGGGCTTGATAAATATCTCTGCTTCTGTTTTGTTTAACAAATATCTCCTTTAATGGCACAGCTTTTTGTTAAGCTTCCTCGCATTATCATCCCGCTTAATCATGCAGGGTGACTTCTAAAAGTACTTTTTTAAAAAATGCCACTTTTTATCCAGGTTTTAAAATTGAAACTCATTTTTTATCCAGAGGCAGGATATAAATGAGTCTACTAAAATTAGATTAATCCTAATAAGAATGTCAGTTATCATTTCTGAATACATTAATTTTTTTTTTTAAATTTTACATGCCTCTTTAGCTATAATTGCTGGTGTAATTTCTTACACAGACATGGTGTGTCCTCATGGTTGACAGAAATACTTAATGCAGTGTCGACACCGCACTAAGTTCCAAATTAGTGTGTTGCAGACACTGCCAATGGTTTGAACTTTCTCCTTAATAAGTTAAAGAAAGAGAGAGGCAAAGAAAAAACCACCTTACGTGCAAAGACAGATTTAAATGGATTGAGGGAGTTGGGGTGATGTGGGATAGTTGGAAGCTAGAGCCCGATTAAGGGTTTTTCTGGGACAGGGAAGCAGGAAAGGAATGGAGGAGCTGGAGGTCAGGTAGGAGATTTGGGATCCAGCAAGGGGTTTGTGGGGGTGAATCCTGCCAGGGGCTGGCAGCTGCAGGGCAGGATGGAGGAGCTGAGGGTCAGGGAGGAGGTTTGGATACTGGTGAGGGATTTGTGTGGATGAGTCCTGCCAGGGGCTGCAGGGCAGGATGGAGGTCCCACAACAGCACTGCTCATTTGGGGTTTTCCCAAGCCAGAATAAAGGCCCCCCTTTCCCAGGGGGCACCCCAAAACCATTGTTCCAAGGTGGGAGTTGGTCTCTGCTCTCGCAGCTCCGGTGGGTTTGAGGATTGCTCTGTGTTGGGGCTGGGGACCGGCTCTGCCTGCGGAGTCAGCGGGACAGACAGACACCAGCTCCTGTTGGACTGGTGGCATCAGCCCTCTCAGGCTCCCAGCGTGGTGGCATGGCTGGAACGTGGCCCACACGGAGTGGGGTGAGGACCGCCGCTGGGAATGCTGGAGCTAGCGGGATCTTGGGACAAGGCTCTGAGGGATCGCATCTGGCAGCAAAGCAGGGGGGCAGGATGTGGCTGGGGGAGACGTTGGTCTCTCCTGCGGCTCTCGCCAGTTTTCTTCCATGAGTGTGGGTGGCAAGGCGGAGGATTTCGTCTCGGGGGGAGGATTGGGAACACTCCCCATCCGCAGGCAGTTGGAAACTGCTGGCACTGGAGCGGGACAGGCTGGGTGCTCTGCCCTCCTCCTCCTCCTCCCCAGGCCCAAGGGCTGGGTTATTTTTAGGTTTAAACATGAGCTTTGCTTAGTGCCTTGTGAAAGTTCCCTCTGGGAGTGGGAGCCGTGTGTCCCGGCAGAGTCTGGTGACGTCCTTGGAGATGGAAAGAAGCACCAGTCCCGAGATCTCCAGCTCTGGCAGTGCCTGTGGCACCAGAGCCAGTACTGGGTTCTGGTTCCTCTCCCTTTCCCAGCTGGAAGCTGTACTTTGGATTGAAGTTCAGCTGTACATGTAAATCTGGCCTAAAAATAAAAGCAAGTACAAGTCAGATCTCTTTGTACTGGAGGAGGGATTAAAACCTGACACTCGGTGTGCTCTCTCTCCTGGCCCCTCCCTCAGCTGCTGCTCTTCCCTTCAGCTCTCAGCTGGGCAGACTGGGAGCAGTGGAAGGGCTGCTGAACGACACAAGCGTTTCCCAACTCTTGCCAGTGGTGAAACCTTTAAGAGGATCTTTTTGGTGTAGATGTGGGGGAAGTTTGGGCTGTCGTGTCAGAACAGTAAAGAGGGGTGTGGGCAGCACTGGGAAGAAGTTCTGGGGATAAAGGGGCAGTTTCTGCCCTGCTGAGTGACATCCAGAGCAGGACTGGAGGAGGAGACTGGATCCAGCTTTCCTGCAGAGCTGGCTCTCCAGGCTTTGGTCATGGCTCAGTTCTGTGCAGGAGGACAAGAGGGGAGAGAACAAATAAACTTTTAAGGTCCTGTGATTCATCTTCAGCTTTTTCTCCCAGACCTACTCAGCCCCATCCGTCCCGGTGGAGTGGGGCCAAAGGTCTGGGGCAGCTGAGTGCAGCGAGCCGGTGGTGGGACTGGTGTGGGAGTGAGGAATTTGGGATGACCTGGTTCAGCCTGGAGAAGGGAAGGCTCCAGGGAGACCTTGGAACCCCTTCCAGTGCTTAAAGGGGCTCTAGGACAGCTGGAGAGGGACTTTGGATGAGGACAGGACAAAGTAGAATGGCTTTTCACTGCCACAGGGCAGGGTTAGATGCGATATTGGGAAGAAATTTTTCCCTTTGAGAATTATGAGATCCTGGCATAGGTTGTCCAGAGAAGCTGTGACTGCCCCTGGATCATTGGAAGTGTCCGAGGCCGGGTTGTATGGGGCTTGGAGCAGCCTGGGATAGTGGAAGGTGTCCCTGCCATGGCAGGGTTGGAACTGGATGGTCATCAAGGTCCTTTCCAGCTGGGGTGGGCAGCTGTGGGCAGATGTGCACATGGCCTGTGTTGGGGTGGGGGGTTGGGAAGCTCTTAAAAACCCCTGGTGCTGGTGGCAGCCGAACGAGTTCCCAGTAATGACGCCAGGGCTGAGGGCTGGTGATTTGCAGCTGCCTGGGAAGATGGCGCTTCCAGACGGGAGCCAGAGCTGGAATGCCAGAACTTGTTTGGCCACTCTGGGAGCAGGGGGATCAAAGGGCCCGGTGTGAGTCAGGGCGGCGCGGTGGGGGTGACGCTGCTCCCCTGGGACCAGGGGCTGGCAGGGCTGGCGAAACCCGGGAGACCTGTCAGGGCAGGGCAGGGCATCCCACAGCTGGGATGGGGAACCCTCCGCAGGGTTTGCTCCTCCCTGCCCAGTTCCTAACATTGGGATTAATCCTTCAAACCGCAGCATTGCATACCCGGCCGGAGCCAGAGCCCCAGGGACCTGGGTGGGTGCTGACCTCTGAAGCTGTCACCCAGCCCTCAGTGGGATGGAAACCTGAGCCCTGGGACACAGTGAGGGGCTCCTGGGAGCCAGGGAAATCTAGGAGACCTTGTGGTTTCTGTTGCTCCCCAGGACATGTTTTATTTTTCTGGTGTTCAGACGGCTTTATTTTTCTGGTATTTCTCAGATAAATGGGGGAGGCTGGTGGCTCCTCTCCCTTGCTTTGGAGGTGGCCAGTGAAGTGGGAAGCTGAGGGATTTGGGGAGCCCTCCTGTACCCCTTGGAATGCAGTGGCATGAGCACCCAGTCACTGTCCCATAGGGAGATTTGAGACTCCCGGCTGCAAACTGTATTTGTGGGGTGAGTTAAGTGGGGTGTCAGATCCTGGGGTTCAGGAAGGAAAGGGCTCCCTCTCTTTTAAGGACCAACTACCAGCTGTAACTTCAGCTCTTGGCTCTTAGCTTTCAGTTCTTTTTTTTCCAGCTGAGATGAAAAAGTGAGAGGTGAGAAGAGGGGAGATCTTGGAAAACACTGGGGCTTGTGTCAGGTCTGGTGTGCTGAGCCCCCCACCCACCCTTCCCTGTGCCCCCAGCCCTGCTCTGGCGAGGGGGGGCTGCAGTTTGCCTCCGTTCTGTCCCGACTGGGGTTGATCTGCATGAGAATGAGCGGGGCTTGGCGGGGAGGGCTTGTCTTGGGTTCCTTGGGCATATTCCTGCTGCTTTCCCTTCCAAGTGGGCGCCCGGCCGCCGCTGCAGCCCCTGCCAAAGTAATTCTTTGCTTTGGAACCGGGAGACGAAATCTCCTCCGTTTTATTTCGGAGGGGTCAGGGAAGGAGTGGGAACCCCGCTGATCCAACCGTGTTCCCTTTTAACCTTCCTCTCCCTCTCTCCCCCTCCCGGCCCCCTGTTCTCCGGATGAGCGGGGCTGTAGCCAGGGCACGAGTGGCCAAACCGAAGCCGGAAAACACACGGAGCCGAGCGGGAACATGAGCTGTTTCCGATGGATCATTTAATATCTGCAGCATCCCGGGGCTGGGATTGTGCTGCTCCTGGTGCCGTCAGGGTTTTGTGATGCCTGACGTGTGCTAGGCTCTGTTGTTCTGCCTCCATGTTCTCCCTATGGATTTTAGGTGGTGTTTTTTGGGATGGGGATCACAGTGGAGCATTCAGCTGCCAATCTCTGTTGGGGTAGGGATTGGGGTGCGGGTAGGAGAAGGTGAGTGCCCACTGCCCACACCTCGGCCCCACCGCCGCCGCCCAGCCTCATTGTCTCACTTCTCTCTCCATTCCTACGCCAATTAAAGCGCCGTGTTGCCATTCATGGCCCTTATGGTTTTGTTCAGTTGTCTGTCAGCTCTTGTCAAGCCCTGTCCCCTTCCCCTCCCCCGTTTCCAAAAACAAAACCTCTGACAAACCCCCCTTTGAATCCCCTCTTACCTCACTCCCAGCGTGGGGCCCCATTGCCGGGGGATGCCGGCGGCGGCGGCGGGGAGACCGCTCCCCACGCTGCCTTTGTGGGCCGCCGCCGCCCCCCGGCCCTCGGCCTCCCGCTTCTGCCAGCATTAATTAGATAACTCGGCCCCTCTTGATTCCTCCGAGGGGAGATCTGGACGATCCGACTCCAGGGAGAAAATATGGCTTTTCTTCCCCTATTTTTTGGCCAAGTCCTTGGTTCCGTCGCTGCTGGAGGTGCTTATTGTGCTGGGAAATAACGGGTTTGGAGGGGGTGGGTGTGCGAAGGGGGTGAGCCTGCGGGACTCCCTGTGTTCCTCATTCCCTGTCTGGACCCCAGGCGGGCGTGGGCGGGAGCCCGGGGTCCCCCAAGCCCATGCCAGCGGCTGCGGAGAGTGCTGCAGGTGGCAGCAGCAGCCTGCGCCAGTGCTCTGGCCCTAATTAAATCTACTCCAAAATCCCTCAATTAGCAGCAGGTTTTGTTTCCCCCCCTCGCTAGGTTTGCATTGAGATCGTTCGGGTGCAGCATCTGAGTGCGTGGAGCGTGCGCAGACCTGGGAGGATGGAGCAGCACATGGCTGCTCCTGGTATGTCCGGCTGCTGCGAGGGCTGGGAGCCTTCCCTCTCCTCCCCCTTCTCTTCTTCCTCCTCCTTGGGGCGTGAGGGTGGTCAGCAGCTGTCCCTGGAAGTGACGGACTGGCATCAGGATACATCCTGGCCAAGCCCACGATGGGACAAAGGAGAACGTTCTCCTTTTGTGGGCGCTGCCTTTGGTGGTGGTGATCTGTCATCCTCCTCGGAGCTGCTGGAGAGTCTGGCACTTGGATACTCTCCCTGGCCACGCTGTAATTATGGGGATAGCTCAGAGAGAAAGCGCTTCCTGCAGCCCTGCTGTGGCGCAGGAGGACTGAGTCACTGGGGCCAGGGATGTCACCAGCTGTGGTGGCAGCTGCTGGCTGTGGGTGCTGAGGTGTGGCTGGCATCCCACGGCATCCGTGCCAGCTTTCTTGAAGTCTGCTGACCTGTTCTCCCAGCATCCTGATGGCTGGAACCCTCCTCTGCTCAAAGGTGTGACTCTTCTCTAGGAGAAGGGGTCTGGACTGCAGGAGGGGAAAGCAGACCTGTCCACAAGCTGCAGGTTTGCAGCTGAAACCAGGATCCTGCTCCTGACTTGAGAAACCCAGCAGTGATGGGTATTTTCCTGGAAAAGTGGGCTCTCTGGTGTGTCCCTCAGATGCTGGGTGAGGGCTTGGTCTTCATAGCTACAGCAGTGACTGCAACATGTGAACAAAGCTCAAGGAGCTATAGTGAGACCTTTCCTGCATCCCACCTTGCCTGCTTCCAGGGCTGCTCAGGGTAAACAAGGTGCGCTCTCAGCCTTCAGTATTTGAGGCTGCTTGGGGATAGTTATGGTCCAAAGTGTTGAACATGAGGCTCCTGCTTGCCAGACCTCTGTGTGAAGCATTGGAGTGGCCTCTTGGCCATTGCCAAAGCCATGGGAATCCCCAGAGCCGCAGGTTTCCCCACGGAGAGGTGCTGGGAGCCCTGATGTGTTGTTTGCGCATGGACAGACTACGCTGCCTTGGGCATCACCCCTCTTTCTGGGCAGAGAGGGGCAGTTTGGGTTCATTTTCCCTGGCACTTGGTGTTTCCATCCCTTCCACTCAATCCCAACCTTG
This sequence comes from Acrocephalus arundinaceus, assembly GCA_021534815.1. NCBI lineage: Eukaryota > Metazoa > Chordata > Aves > Passeriformes > Sylviidae > Acrocephalus > Acrocephalus arundinaceus. The sequence goes on along the minus strand of JAJEOU010002847.1, from coordinate 8,912,010 downwards.
GCTTGACCGTGGCCCGGAGTCAGTCACAGTGCGGAGCTTTCCGGGGTGTCTGTGCCAGGGGGGCTCTGGTTTGGTCATCTTGTAACTTCACCTCAAAAAATGTCACCCCTGGCCCCTGGGGGTGTGGGATGGGGGTGTTACCAGCTTGCGAGGAGCCTCCCAGCTGGCAGGGAAGCAACAAAAGGGTTTTGGGGAGCAGCAGAGTTGGAAAATGGCATCCCAGAGCTGGGGGGGCTGGTGAGCGTTGCCATGGAGACCCGTTTATGCCTCACTGATGCGTCGTGTAAATCCGTTTGGAAACGAGAAGGGCCTTTTGTCTTTGGGAGGGTTGAATGGGCCTCATTAAACCCGAGATGAGGAAAAAAAGGGGCCTTAGAGTGTATCTGGGAGGGGGACTGGACTGAACGGCCCCGGGGGGGCTGAGCAGAGGCTGTTCCCTCTCCCAGGAATGGTGAGGAGCTGGGGGGGCTGGAAGGTGAAAAATATCTCCTTGAACAGCAGACACCAAAGGAGTGGAGGAGATATGAGCTGCTTTCAGATACCTGGAATTGCTAGCTCTGTGTGGCCACCTCGGCTCCAAAGGATAGAGCAGAAATAGAAGAGGGCTGCCGAAGGGCAAGGAAAATAATTATCCATAGATTAGCAGGGGGAAAAAAGATGGCAGGCTCTTCTAAAGGAGACTAATAATAGAGGAGCACATGAAAGGAGTGGGATCTGAGAGCGTGGGGGTTCGTGTGCTCCTATTTACCCTCTTGTGGTGATGAGCGGCGCGATGGATGAGCGAGAAGGCGACAGATACAGAGGGAGGAACCTTTTCGTTCCACTTGTAATTAACTTCCTTCCACCGAGTATCTTTGTTCCCAAGAGCTGAATGGGAGTCGAATAGGAGAAAGGGGCTGTGCCTCTCTGTATTGGCACCACTGTGGGGAGGGGCTATGGATGTTGGTGGTGTGCTGGGATCAGGTGGGCCTTTGGGATTAGGGTGTAATTCCTCTTTGTCTTCGGCTTTGGAGACGTGAAGTGAGATAGGTCGGGGCTGCACTGTCTCACTGATACCTCCTGGTGTCGGCAGGAGAACCTCTCCCTGTGACAGGGTGGGTCTGATGTTCTCAGCTCAAGCTGCCTGGGGACCCTGTGGTTGTCCCTGTCTGGTAATGCTGTTTGACCTGTGACATCTCACTTCACCTAAGCTAGGTTCCAGTTTTTACTACTGACCTCTCAATTCTCTTTCTTGGTGAAAATACAGATTTTGGCAAGGGAAGAGGTGGCTGGGTGTCACCAAGGGAGTTTTGGACGAGCTGTGCAGGGACCTTCCAGTGGCAGGAGTGTGATGTGGCTCTGTGACATCAGGGTCTGGAAAACAGCTCTGGGGACAGGACTGATTCCTCTGGCCGGTGGCAGAGACTCCCCAGTGCCTGGGCATGGCTGTTGTGTCCTAGGGAAGCTTGGACGAGTGAGGCAGAGAGGGCAGGACTGGATTTGTGTGTGGCTGGGCACCAGCAAATCACAGGGTTCAGGAATGCTTTTCAGGATCCCACAGCCAGTTTGAACATGGAGCTTTGGCTTTTTTACTGGATCTGACCCTTTCCCATCCCTTCCTTGAGGAGATTCCTGGCAGGTGGGAGCTGTGATCCATCTGGAAGGACTCACATGCTCTGTTGGTGTGGAGAGCTGGGTCCATGGGGGCTTCAGCTGCCCAGACACAAGGAAAACCTCCCAGCTCCTGCAGGTCTCGCTCTGCCAGGCATTGTCAGCCTTCCCTGCCAGACATACACATCCTCCATGTAAGATCCAGTTATTTTTGGATTTCTTTGAAGCAAACAGCATTTAGCATATGTCATCTTATATGTATGTCAGCATCAGCTTTAGAACATCTTCTCCAAGGAGAAGGTTCTTGGGAAATGTTGTTCTGTTTCTGCCAAGCCTGAAATCAGGTGAGGGGCATCATATGCTGTGGATGTGGGGAAAGGTGATGCTGCCCCAGAGATTTTGTGGTTGACATGGTGCAAGGAATGCCTGGATCCAGGGGGAGAGCAGGTGGAAAATGTGTCAACCCATTCTTTTAACAAGTTGTATTTTTAAGCCATTTTGGTCTTCCCTAACAAAGAGCTGAAGGACTGTTGGATTTTAAGGTTCCAGATGACTTGTCTGCAGGACACTTGTGTCTGCAGGATTGCTGGGAATGTGTTGGCTCATCCATGTCTATCCATGTGTGCCTGCATGGAGGAGAGGTGCCTGCATGTGAGGGGGGTGTGGAGGAGTGGGGTATCACTCCCAATATGACTCCTGATCTTTCTCTGGCCAAACTTGCTCAGTTTTCTTCCTTGGCTTGTGTTCTTCCTCCTCTCCCAGCAAATCCTCTGTGGGATGCCTCTGACACCAGGCCCTGGCTGAGTCTGTGGCTCTTCCAGCAGGTCCCACCTGTAGCTCCCGGTCACTCCATCAGATCCTGCATTTTGGACCCCCAAAGAGAAGTGAGGGGGGCTCTGCAAGGGATTGGGGGCCCCACCAGCAGTCCCTCCACTCAGGGCATGGGAGAGGCTGCACTTTAATCCCATCTCCCTGCTCCGGCATCCCGGCATCCTGCTGCCAACAGAGCTCCCGTTGTTTACCCAACTCAGAGGAATCGGTTTACAAGGCTCACAAATCCCCTTTTCACCTTTCCCATCAGAAAACACCTCCCGAAACAATGAGGAAATTGGACGCTGCCACCTGATCGCTCCCAAGGAACCTGCGGGGCCAGGAGCTGGGGGCCTGGAGTGGCGCTGGGGATGGGATTGCCTGGCTGGGATGGCCGGGATGGTCCCTTGGCTCTGCGGGTGGGCAGCCACGGGTGCCACCCAAAAACCACCTCAACAGCTTTAAGAGATGAAGCTGCCAGCCCTCTCCACCTGCTCAGCTGGCAAAAAAGAGAAGTTGTTTTAAGCCTTAATGGCTGTAGTTAGTCGTTCCCACCCCCTTGGACACCAGGGAAAGGATGCTGGGATGTTACGTGTGAACTGGTGACGGTGCCAATCACAGGATCCCAGAATGGTTTGCATTGGAAGGGACCTTAAAGCTCATCCAGTTCCACCCCCTGCCATGGACGGGCACACCTTCCACTATCTCAGGTTGCTCCATGCCCCATCCAACCTGCCTTGGACACTTCAGGGATGGGGCAGGAGTAAAGCTGGAACGATTATCCTCCTCCTCCCATGTGGTGGGCAAGGTAGAGGAGAGTGATTCTTAATGCTGGGAGTTGTTTCAGTCTTAAGGTTGAGCTAAGTTTTTAGTTTTTCTCTTCTTTTTTTCCGTTCCCACCTTAAAATAGGGAAATCAGGTTGTATTTTCCAGAGGAAGAGCAGATTCCCCCTTCCCTCCCTGAAATTACAGCGGTGCTCTGAGGGCACGATGAATTTCCCTATTAATTTAAGAGTTGCTCTGTTCACTCCTCCGGGTTAAGATAAATCTGAAGACATGTCCTTGTGAAGACAAGTCAAGAGTGTAATTCCTTTTTGTCTTCAACCATCCCTTGGAACTAAAATTCCTCGTCTCCAGAACTGGCTGAAATCCTGCATTCGGCAACATGTGACAATTTTTGGACGTTTTTTCCTCTCCTTTTCTTGTGATAAATGTTGCTTTTAACTCTGTATTTTAAAGGAGAATTTCCTGTAGAATTAGCCTCTGGCACGGTGGGAGCTGTTGTTGGTCTTCCTAGGACGATCATCACAAGCTGTTCTTGTGACAAAGCAGAGTTTTTGGGGGAAATAAAGGTCTCTGTGTGTGGTGAAAAGCTGGAAGAGCTGTGCAAGGAGTTTGAGGCACATGCCTCAGGTTTATCTCCTCCCCTGTGCTGCCCAGGCTGTCATCTGGAAACATCCCTGCTGTTGGAGAAGAGGGGAAATGGAGGAGAAAAAAATCAGGAAAATTGGAGGACAAAGGAAAAACGGTCTGTATGCAGGTGGGAATGCGGCTGGTGGGGAACAGCGATAGGAGGGAGCAGCGCAAAAGCTCCATGCACAGGGAAGTGGCTCTGTCGTGCTCCATGTTTGCGTGGATCTGGAAGATGTTCCTGGGCTGATTCCCAGACAGCAGCTGTGTGCTTCTGGAGCTGAGACTGAGCGTACGTGGAAGGGATTTGCCTCCTTGTTTTATCCTTACATAAACCAAAGGTAGGCCTTGGTCCTGAAGTTCCTGAGATGAAGAGGTGCCAGCAGGATGTGATGCTGGGAGGTTCTCAGCTCCCTCAGTTGCTTCATGGCCCCTCCCCTGCTTACAAATCTGTTTGGCCTGATCCCAGCAGGCTGGTGGCCCAGGGACCGGTTGGTTTGCAGGTGTTGGCCAAGGTTTTGGCCACAGAGGTGTGATAGGTCCTCCTGGTATGGAGATGAGGGTGGATAGGAGCCTTCTCCTCCTGCTCCGGCGGTGCAAGACATCTGCTTGACTTGTTTGTGGCTTCCTGTTTGGCATCTTCTGGGCAGGAGGGAGCTGGCAGGGGCTGGAGGAGGGAGCTTGAGTCACTCCAGAGTCCTGTGCCAGGAAGCCTCTGACTCAGCCCAACCGAGGAGAAAGGAGTGTGGGATCCAGCTGCCTCTCGGGGTGGGAACCCGTGCAAGTGTTCACTTGCGCTGCGTGTCTGCGGCCGGGTGGGGAGGGAGGGACAGGGGCTGCTCCTGCCTCCTGCTCCTGCTCTGGCCTTGCATCAGGGCTCCGGCCGTGGGTGGGGAAGCCTTTATCGCTCCCAAGTCTTTGGAAGTGCGTGCTGGCCACTGGCCAGGTGACCTACTTGGTGGTGTGAAGTAAAGCGTGGCTCACCTGCTGGCAATGCCAGGATGGAGGCGGGCTCTGCATCCCACCTGTGTCCCTAAAGACCTTCCAGGGGCCAGGGTTCCCATTCTCTCCTGGTCACCTTCTGCCCAAATCATGGCTTGTACAAAACTCCCTGCCACGTGCTGCTGTGCCAGTGGTGCTGGGGTTGGGATGATCCCAACTGCCCCATGGTGCTGCTTTGGGTACTACTGGAGCTGATGTGGAGGAGCTGCAGCCCGGCAGGGAGGATGGACCCATAACCCCTTTAAATCCAGCTCCGTGACAGGGCTGTGCCACCATCCCTGTGCCGTGCCCTGGGTGCCTGGGATGCTCTTGTGACCCGGCAAGCTGCAAGTGAGGTGCAGATGATGTCTGTGTGTCTGCCCTGCTGTTACAGCTGGCACCAAGCTCCAGAGTCTGTGCCAAGGGCACTGGGGGTGCGTGGGCTCTGGCTCCGCCTGCCTGCTCCCAGCTCAGCCTGTGGATCTGCTTGGCTCCTGCAGCCAAAGGCTGGTACTGGTTCCAGCTCTGTGGCTTCTTGCTAAGACTTGCATGGAGCCACGGAGCAGGTTGGTCTTGTGTGTTTGATCTTCCTTCCATGGAGCCTGCAGCTCCAGCCGGAGCAGCTGGCTGGGGGAGAAAGTATCCCGGCCCCCATCCAATCTCCGGGGTGGGCTGGGGCAGGGATGGGCTGTGTCCGACAGCGGAAGGGGAAGCGCGGCCGTGCAGCCTTGGCAAAGCGCTCACTTTGCGTTTTGCCTTGCCCAGATTACGTGAGGGAGTTGCAGCAGAGATAACTCTGCAGGAAAATCCATTCCCACCTTATCTCCCATCAGGAACGCGTTTAGTTGCCTACATCAAAGTAGATGATCTGCTGCTTCCCTCCTTGCTGCCCTAATCCTCTCCTTCACGCTGAAAAAACCTAATCAGTGCCTTGCCCCACCATAACGAGATCCGAATGTTAATTATCAGCATCTTACCTTCCTACCCTTCCCAATGCCCTGCCTTCCAGCCCTGAATAGCTTTCCTCCCTCCTTGCTCCTCTCCATCCGGTCCTCCCACGCTCCTGGGCACGCTGTTGAGCCTGGCCCTGTAGAAGTTGTCCTGCAGGATGCTTCCTTCCCTTCCATTTAAGGACAGGAATTCCTCAGGGAGCTGGGGTGTGGACGGGATCCCTCCCTGTGCCCCATTGTCAGGACTTCTCCCTATGCCTAATTATTGCCTGTCCCTGCAGGAAGCTCCTTGCCTGGCCGTCGGGCAGAGCCGTGGCGTCTCCCAGCCCTTTGTGGGAAGACTCATTCCCAGTTGGATGCCAGGCTTGGGGCCGGGAAGGGTGCCCGCCGTCATCATGGCTGGCGAGTGGGACTGACCCAAACCGGCTCTGGTTTTGTCAGCAGGAGCCTGTGCTGGCTCCATGCACAGGCTGGGATGGTGAGGGGAACTTGGTTTCGGTGTCAAAACCCATCTTAGAGAGGGGAGCAGCAGAGCTGAAGCACAAAATAAATGGTGTTAAGAATGGGGTGGGCCAGGCTGGTGTGGCCTCTGCTCCAGCACGTGGTAACCTCTTACTCTCCTCTCTTCCAGGTTCATGACTGGGAAGGGACTGGTCATCTACCCAGAGATTGGGGATAAACTGGACATTATCTGCCCCAAGGCAGAGCCGTCCAAGCCTTACGAGTACTACAAGCTGTACCTGGTGAGGAAGGAGCAGGCGGATGCCTGCAGCACCGTCATGGACCCCAACGTGCTGGTGACGTGCAACCGGCCCGAGCAGGAGATCCGCTTCACCATCAAGTTCCAGGAGTTCAGCCCCAACTACATGGGCCTGGAATTCAAGCGGCAGCAGGATTACTTCATCACATGTGAGTCGCCCTCCTCTTCCTTGCTGCCCGCCCTGGCTCGGGAGGGCTCGGGTGCCTGGAGAGTGTCACCAGGCGCTTGTGTATGACTTGGCCCGTGCAGAGAGCTGACACGGATGGAAAATATGTCCCGCTCGATGGGAGCAGGGGGAGGAATGTGTCACTGGCCGAGTGGGTCACCAGTCCCTCTCTGGCTGCTGTGCTGTGTCCCCTGCCCTGCTCATGGCTAGGAGCAGGAGTACATCCCCATCTGGGGTTGGCCCTGAAGTGTTATCATGCCTGGAGCCTATCTTCTGCTGCCATCTTTGCTGGAAGTGTTGCAGGGTTTTGCTTTGGGGCTGAAGAGAAAGGGGAGTGGTGATGCTTGTCCTTATTCTTGGGTGTTGCCTTCAAGAGCAGCCCCAGGAAGTGCAGGTGGTGTCCAGTGTGTGATGAGATGTGATTGACGTGGCTGAAATATTCTGCACACTGGCTTGTTCTGTTTGTGTCTTGGTGCTCCATGGCATTTTGTGGAGGGGAGAGAGGAGGAATTTTCTCAGAGCCTGTGGTCTGTGTGTGCAGGGGATTGCTGCACAGAAGTGTATCCGCCTGTGCCTGCTCTGGTGTGGATGGAGGGGAGCTCAGCCGTGTCTGGGCAGTGCTGCCAGCTCTCTCTTTGTCCTCTCCCCTCCTCCTCAGCCTGGCTGTCCCTGCCTGGCTGGGTGCACTGCAAAGGGCACGGTGGCCACGGCTCAGCTCCCCTCGCTGTGTGCCGTGGGCTCTGCGGCGAGCGGCCAGCACAGGGGTCACTGCCTGTGTGGGAGCGAGCGCCCGGCCGTGGGAGCGGTGTGTTCCCGGCTGGAAACAGGGTATTTTTAGCCTGGAATCTCTGGGAGGGGGTGGCAATGCTGCGGCGGGCAGTGGAGATGGGGGGGCTGTGCTCTAGCGTGGTGCTGTGTTGAGGCTGCTGGTCTGGATGTCCCCAGCAAGCCTGGCTGGGGCTCTTGGAATCTTGCTGCAGAATAATTTGGAATAAACCTGATGCAGAAGAAGCAGCCGGGCCTGGCTCTGGCAGGTCAGCCTTTAGCCCTCATCACTTCTGTCATGGCAAATTTTGCCAGGTGGTGACAGGGGCTCTCAGGGGGCTCTGTTCCTCGTGTGGCCATGGACATGCCAAAGTGGCTCCTGGATCGTCAGCCAGGGAAGTTTCCCTAACAGGAGGGGTGACAGCAAGGACAACCTGGCGCCACAACCTGCAGAGCCAGCTCGGCTTGGCACTGGCAGTGACCGCGGGTTCTGCAGGGCTGAGTCACTGTGGCAGGGCCAGGCCCTTCCAGAGCAATGGTCACTGCCACTGTCCAGATATGGGGACACATGTCACTTGAGGGGCACCAGCTTTGAAGCCAATGGGGGCAGGATACCCTGGTTCCAGCCCAGATGCCCCAGATGGGCTGGGGATGCCAAAAGCTCTGGCACAACTCCTATGTAGGCTCCCATCTCCCTTAGCACAGCTGGCACCAGCCTGGTGGCTCTGGGACCCCAAAGTTCAGCCTCCTGCCGTCCTTCAGCTGATGGAAAGCTTGATCAAATACAAGCTTTGCCTGAAGTGGGCAAAAATTTGGAAGAGAGGCCAAAGTGCCAGACTTGGGTCAGGCAAACATCTTGAAGCACTCGGTCAGTGGCTCCTCTTGTTCAGAGGTCAAGTTCAAGAACTGATACGGTCTTCAAGCTAATGAGGGCAGAAATTGGGGTCCTCTGAGCTACACCGTGTGGGACTCAGAGGCTGCAAAGAGCCCTCAAAGACAAATAGGTTGCCCTAAATGAGCTCAGGAGGTGAACAAAGCACCGAGAAGAAGAAATATGGGATCCCTCTTATGGAAACCAAGTCCATCAGGAAGGTGGAGGCAGAAGGATTTACCAGCCTCTGAACTACCCAAATTTTACGGAGCTGTTTTGCATTTCACATGAAACTGAAGTGAAAATCAACCTCCTGGAGCTTTGGGAGGCGCTTTCACAAGCGGCTGCCGGTGCATTGCCGACTCCAAACGCGGCTCCCGCGGGGCCCCCGTGGCTTTGAGCCGATGCCAGCTCCCCTCCAAGGCTGCCAGCACACCTGGGTCACTGCAGGTGACCGGCTCTGGATACGACAGGACACGCAGCCGGGATTTTGCAAAGACGGCACAGCCCAGCTTGGGAAATCCCGGCTGTGCATCCCCTCGGATGTTGGGCTGAGTCTTTTAAGCTCATTTTTAATGCAAAATCCTATTTATCCTCTTGTTCCCATTTCAGGCTGTGTAGGGATGCAGTGAGCAGGGTGCTTGGAGCATCCCTGTGGGATGCCCCCCCTCTCCTCAGGGGGCCGGCAGTGCCCTCTGCCCCTGCCTTGGACCGTTTCTGACTTTAATTTCTCTTGACTCCTCCAAGCTTTGATGCGAAACCCCTCAGAGCTGGGAGCTGCCAGCTGAACTTTGCCCCCTGGGTGGGCCGAGGATGCTCCTGTGATCTGGCCATACCCTCTGCTGAGCAGCCCCAGGAGTTCTTTCTGCCAAGAAATAAAATAGCCAAAAAAACAAAGTCAAAAGTCTCCTGAGCAGACCACCCACATGTTGTCTTTCCCCCCCCTCCCCAATTTTTCTCCCCTCCCTTTCCCCAAGCTTTGCCTGGACACACAAAGGGATTTTTTTCTCCCTTTTCATTTCTAAGCCAGGGAAGCAATGCTGGAGCTGAGAGGAACAGGGCGTGTGCCACTTATCCCCCACCTTCCCCAGCAGCAGGAAAACCTCCTCACCGGAGCCGGGGGGCTTCCCAGGGTCCCTCCTATTCAGGACTGCTCCTTGCCATCACTTTGGATATGCCAAGCCTTGTTTAGGGACACTTTTATCATGGAGGGACACGGCCCCAGCCCTCGGCTTAGCAATGAAAAGGCTTTTGAAAGCTGCTGTTCCCTGTCCCCGTTCTCTCCGGAGCCTCACACCGACCCCCTCCACAGCAGCTCCACGCTTTCCTTAAAAGCATCTTTGCTCCTAGGGGTGGATAAAGAAAGGTTATTATTCCGAAGGTTTTCCATAAAGAACAAGATGCAGCAGCGTCTGCCTGCAGGTCTACACTGGAGACAGAGGCTGGGGGGGCATGTGAGACTCCAGCAGGACATGGGCACCATCCCCAGGATGAAGTGCTGAGAGGGTGAAGGAGCTGGGAATTTGGGAATTGTGTGTTTTATATCATGTTGTGCTGTGGTTTTCTTCCATCCCGGTCTCCTGGGTGTTTCCCTGCTTGCCTTTGGTGCCTTGGTGGGATTCCCTGTCCCCAGTGTGCTGTCCCCTCCCTACAAAATACTTCCCACTGGAATAGCCTCCCCCTTGCCTGGTGCCTGCACTCCCAGGATGTTGTGGGCAACTCGAGCCCCACCACGGCTTATCCAGCCCTGCAGGTTCAGCTCCCTCCACCTCCCCTCCTAATTCACTCCAACTCCTAATTGCATTTGCTGCTCGTCTTTGAACTTGCTCCAGTTTTACTATCTCTGGTAATGAGGTGCCTGGATAGAGATCCATTAATCCCCGTGTCCTGGCAGTAGGGTGACGTGAGGAGGAGCTCCTGAAGTGGCTCCCAGCTATCCCAGAGCTCTGGATCAGAGAGTCAAAGAACAGTTTGTGTTAGAAGGAACTGTTAAATGTTACCTAGTCCATCCCTGGAATGTCCCATCCCTGGAAGTACTCAAGGCCAGGTTGAATGGGGCTTGGAGCAACCTGGTTTAGTGGAAGGTGTCCTTGCCCATGGCAGGGGATGAACTGGGTGAACTCCCATAGTTCCCAGTTCCTTCTCTGTTTTTTGGGGCTGGTGGTGGTCCTGGCAGCCCCTTCTGCGCTCAGCGGGGTGTGGAGACCCCAGGCACACCTTGCTCAGCCTCGGGGTGCACTCCAGGCAGCTGTTTGCAGGTGTGGTGGTGCTGAGGTGTCCTTCCAGGTGTTCTTCCTCAGTGTCCGACCTGTCCCATGAGCCTCTTCAAAGCACAGAGCCCGTGTTTGATGACAATGCTGAAGGAAAAGCAAGGTCCTAGTAGATGTTTCCTCATAAATCTGAGGCGTTTGCTGTTTATTGTGAGTCCTTAAGCCCTTCAATCCATTTTTGATGTAATAACGTCCGTAATCCAATCCAACGCTTTTTGGCAGCGGGACGCAGTGAGAGCAGATCTATTACCCTGAGTGTTGTGTTAAAGCCCTTGTCTTGCATTTCTGTTTTTAGATGCAATTAGTCTTAACCTGGCAAGAGTTATTTGTTGTAAACCATCGCTGCCGCTGCGATGCAGCTTCGTCCCTGGGCCACGCTCTGTCAGCATTTTCCTGCAGTGGGGAAGGGGGTCACCTATACCCTGCCAGCTGCCAGCATCATCCTTCCTCTTTGGGAGCTTTTTTGGGACACGTTGCCATACTCGCTTTTCTGGCTGTGCTCCTCCAGCTTCCGTTGGTTTGGGAAGCTTTCAGCCCGTGCCAGTGCATGTGTGCGGAGCTGCTCGTGCTCCTTCCTGCATTCCTTGGGATTTGATAATTCCCTCGCTGGTTCCTTGGGCTAGGGGCTGTGCCAGGGGGGGCTTTGTCAGCCCGCCAGCTCTTTGCTGATGCCATTTGAATGTGGCCACTTTCATGTGCTACTCATCCTCCTTCCCACAACTTGTTTGGTGGAGGGGAGTTGAAAGCCCAAGGGCCGTTTGATGCCATGATGGAAGCTGTGAACTGCTGATAAAACCCCAATTAAGCGGCTTCCTCATTCTTCACCCAAACGGGCCTGGCTTGCGACACACCCAGACCAAGCAGAGCCGGCCTGGTGGCATCCATCTGGTTTTGGGGCTTTGCTCCTCCATCCCCATCCTGCTGGGAGCCGCTGGCAGAGGGTGGTGATGCCGCGTGGGAGCCGGTGGCCGGACACAAACGGCTCTAACGGTGTCCTGCTCCCGACTTCAAAGCCCGGGCCCTGGCCATGTCAAACCCTAATAATGGCCCTTAGACAACACGCGGTTCCTTGTCTTGCAGGCTTGTCTGAAGAGCGTGACCACAGTAAATGTGATTTTGTTGAGCCCTGTCCCTTAAGCCTCTGCCTCTTTTCTCTTCTCCTCCTCCCTCCTGACCTTTTCAGCTCAGCGCTGTCCCCGGACAGCCCCTGGCAGCTGATCTCATGGCTCAGCCTTTCACGGCCCTAATAGGGATGAAAAGCCCCCTCAGAAAGGGCCGGTGTCCCACACCCGGCCGGGAGGTAAATACCCCGTGCTTTGATCTGCTCTGGGGCCAGGGGGGCCCTGCCTGCCACAAATCCCCGCCCAGGGGTCCCTGCCTGCCATAACTGCCCACCCAGGGGTCCCCGTGCCCGCTCAACTCCCTGGCTGCTGGGCAGCCCAGCTCTGCCTGTGGCTCTGGCACAGCAAAGGGCTCTGGAGCTGGGCACTGGGTGCTGTCTGCCTGGGAAATTGGGCTGGCTGCATCCCAGGATGCTCTTCCCCAGGAGAAATGATCTCCAAGAGCATCTGTAGCATTGTCACGACCCCTTTAGGATTGTCACGACCCATTAGGAGAAAACAAAACATGTTTAACTCCCCAGTGCTCCTGAACACGGAGATGACAGTAGGGATGGCATGCAGGGGTGATGGCGGTGAAGAGGTGACATCTCCCTCTGTACCACCTGCCTCATCCTGCTCCGCCTCCCTGTTCTTGGGACACTGGGAGTCCTGTGAAGCCTGAAAAGTCTGTCCCCCCCAAAAGGGCTCTCCTGGCAGCTGTGGTGGGAGGCTCACACCAAAGCAGGTTTTTTGGTTCATCCCATCTTCCCTTTCCTCATCCTGGCTCTTTCAGCCCTTACTCCTCCTGCCATGTCTGCAGGAAATCCCAGGACATGTCCTGGGGCTGCAGCTGCGTGGTTTGTGGTGGACATGGCTCTTCAGTGATGGTCACTTACAAGGACTTCCTCTGGGACACTAGAAGAGATAAAACTTGGCTACTTTTGGGTTAAACGTTGAATAGGAGACTCAAGGCAGAAGGAGCTTTCAGCTTGATGAGGAATTGAAACAAATCCTGGCATATTGGCCAGGCCAGCCTAGGTGGTGTGTGGCACTTTTAACAGGTCATCTTTCCAGGGAGGATTGGTGCCATCCACCATTTGAAGTCTCTTTGCCCCAGGATTGACGTTTTTGCTGCTGCTGTGTAATGCCTGAGCTCTTTGATCCCACCTGGCAGTGTGAAGTGGGACTTACATATCTCATGGAGAGGAATATGGAGGCAGCTGCAGTGGGATCAGCTCTAATTTAGGGGTGAAGAGTCCCCTTCCTCTGTCCATTACTCAACGAGGAGGCAAATCCCTGTCTGGAGAGTCAGGGGTTTATGTGGCATCTATTGGAAATTTCCAAACCCTATAACTCAGGATGTTGCTGGAGACTGTTTGGTCCGTGCACTGGTGTCTGCCTGGAGCAGAGACCAGCTCCTGAGGTCGTGCAATCCCAGGAGCAGTGGATCATCTGCTGCTCCAGTTGTTGTGGGGTGCAGCACTGGGAGCTGCAGCTGATCCTGCTCTGAGCCAGAGCATGGCCACAGTGGGAGCAGTGCCTGGGCTGGCTCCTCTTGCAGGCAGGGGATTATTTGCAATGCTGGGCCAGGAGTTTCACTGATGTCACCTCCCCAGTTCCAGACGTTCCTGGTGGTTATGCAAAGTTTGCCTGTAGTTGCACTGGGGTTTCCTCTTGGCTGTCCCACAGCACTGTGTCCCTCCCAACTGCCTGACACCTCCTTGGCTCCCTGAGCTCTCCCATGCACCTGGAGCTTCCAGAGGGTCTGCACATGAATGTGTCCCTCTGTCAGCCTTGCTGTCCCCAATATCCTGAAGTTTTCTCTGAGCCCCTGGGAGTGCGGATGGACCCCAAGCTCAGGTGGGCAGCTGGGTTGGCCTTGCAGCTGGAGGATGGCATTGTCTGTCTCCATCCCCTTCCCAAAGGATTTCTCAGTCATCTCCGAGATGTTTTGCTACCTAAGAGGAGAGATTTACACCCTGTTAAAAGGCAGCAAGTGCTTTCCTCCCCTCCTGCTCCCAGCGGGGCCTACAAATGACTCTGGCAGAGCCATCAGGTGGGAAATTATGTGGCACTTTCATCCTGACCTGTCTCCATTTGCTTGGGGCGACCACAGAGACTGCACAAATCACTTTCCTCTCCCAATGACGTGCTCTTTCTTTGGAAGGGATGGACAGACTTGAAGACAAAGGGTTTGTTTAGGGCCGTGGTTCCCCTGAGCCGGGCAGGAAGCAGGATGGGAACACTGGGAGTTTCCACAGCTCATCCACATGGACAGTGTTGATGATAAAGGGCTTGAGTGAGTCACCAAGCTGTGGTCCTGCAGCAAAGATGTGCTTTCCAGCCTGAATGAGATTCTCTGCAATCCAGCAGTGACTCTCAATTATGATACTAATTAGGGTTGGTTATAATTTTCCACCAGAAAGCTGTTTTAATGGGAAATTAGCTTTTCACTCAAGCATTACTTGGGGTAAAGTGTCTTTTTCCAGTGGATACTTCAGTGTTTGCCTGCTCTCCCTTTGCCCCAGGAAAGAATGGGAGAGAGTGGAGCTGTAGGTGGTGAGGATGAGTGTAGTGGGTGGTGTCCTCCCTTCTTCCAGCTAAAACTGTGTGCGTGTCCCTCTGCTCTCTATAAGGAATGGGCTAATTTAACCCTTTAATATGATTTTGGATGTGCTGACCCTGGCTAGGGAAAGCCAAACCCCATCCCAGCCAAACCCCATGTGATGGTTTTCATTCGTATTACCAGCAGTGCATTTGGGCTGGGCATTTTCCCACTGTGTTTACTGGAGCAGGCAGTGTGGGGTGGGATGGCCACATCCCCAGTGCTCCCTGGGCTGGCTGCAGCGACAGGCTCCTCACCTGCCCTGTACAGCTGTGGGGAGGGGCACAGCAATTCCAGATGGCTTCATGGCCTGGGACTGGGCCTGGCAGTGCCCTGATGCCAGGGAGGAGAGCAGAGGTGTCCCTCCCGCAGCCAGCAGTGCTGGTGGAGCAGCCCCTGTGGCCCTTCTCTTTCCATGCTGGACTATGTGGCTGGAGCAGCTCTGGAGCTGGCAGGAGTGGCTGTGAAACCCAAGCCTTGCACCTCCTGCGCCGTGCAGGAACGGGACAGGGCCGGGCTGGCTCACACAGGCATTTCAGGGGCTGCAGGGCCCCTTCCCGGTGCAGCTGCCTCGGGAAGGCTGGGAGAAGGCTGGAAGAAGGCTGCTGGCCCCGCTGGCAGTGTGACAGCGTGGGGTGGGCTCCCCCCACACCCCCCCTGCCCCGGTGCTGGCAGCAGCCCCAGCCAATGTGCTGGAGCTCAGGAAGGGGCTGGGGGATGTGTGCGGGGTGGGGGGCTCGTGTCCCCACAGTGGGGCTGGCTAGAAAGTGACACTGATATTAATATTAATAGTACCAATAATGGGATGCCCTGAGCCGGAGCTTCGTGACCCTGATGTCTGGGAGGAGCAGGAGGAGGAGGAGGAGCAGGGGCTGTAACCAAGCCATGCTCCCCAGAGGCCCCAGGGGGATTGGTGTGCAGTGGAGCAGGCGGGTGCCTCTGCTCCGTGACCTGGAAGTGGCTCCGTGTCCCCTGAGGTGCCAGCCCTGGTTGGGATGGGGAGGAAGGAGCTCAGTGCCCGTGGTGGGTGGGGCTGCAGTGGAGCACCTCTGTGTCAGTACCAAGGGGGTGTAAAACAGCTTGAAAGATCTGGAGACAGGAGGTGGCAGGAGCTGGAATTTTATTTCAAGTGCAGCCTGCTCGTGGATTCCTGCAGGGATCTCTGGCAGTGTCCGAGCACATCAGAGATGTGGGAGGCACATCTCCAGGGTGACCTGTAGGGACTTCACCTGTGCCAGGAGGGGCTTTCAGCCCAGGGGTGTCCAGGCTGTGCTGAGGCTGCTCTGCACCAGCTGCCCCTTGCCAGGGTCGGCCCCGTGGCTCCAGCGGGATCAGGGTCAGGCTGTGGGACACCAGTGGGATACTGCCACCTCTCCTGAAGTGATGGAAACACGAACCTTGTGCAGGTCTGGGGCAAGAGGGGTGGTGGGGACTGTGGCTGGGCTGTGGCCACGCCGTGCCTGGCTGGGGCTGGAGCAGGGCTGAGCTGCACAGATGGAAGAGTGATTAAGAGCAATAAAAGGAAAGAGACTTGGATTCGCTACAGTCTCAGCACATTAATTGTGCTTTGGGGCCCAAATCATAACGCAGCCCTGCTAGAGGGAATCCAGCAGAGAAACCAAACATCTTGCTCTAGCCAAGGCTGACCATTTAAGAGACCCTTGCCTTCATCTCTTGCCAGGTATTACTTCCAGCGTCTCCCATCTGCCAAAACTTGAGTTCTCCTTTGAAATATTTTTAGGGGAGGGAGAAAAGCTCTGGTGACACCGAGTGCTGGCGCTGGGGAGGCAGCAGGGACAGCACATGGCATTGCTGGCTAGGAGTAGGGACTATGGGGTTCGGGTCTCAGCCATCTGTCCCAGCTCTGTGGTGTGTGTCACTGGGCTGGATGGGCGTGTGGATTCCAGGAGTGGAGGTCCTGCCTGGCTTCCATGGTGGCTGAGCATCTCCTCTAAATTGACAAGCAATTACATGGTTAATGGTATCACTGTTAAATCCTCATCACTCAGCAGCCCGGGGCTTAATGCTCCATTAGGGCAGAGGCATCTGATGGCTCTCCGGGCTGGGAGTGGCCTTTGGAAGTCAGCCTTTGGAAGTCACTGGCCAGAGGTTATTTTTGCTCTCCCAGTCCTACAGCCAACCTGTGAATCCTTCCAAAATAGAATAGGGCAGGAAAATGCTCCTGTACACTCAGTGCTGCTGGGGCTGGCTGGATTGAGCCTTGCTGGTGTGGCGTGCAGAGGTGACAGTGTTGTTTCAGACCTGCCATTTCCTATTCCACGGATATTCCCAGCTCCCAGCCTGGCTTCCTTCATCGTGTCACAGCTCTGCCTCCTGCTGCTGCCCTGCAGCTGCCTCTCTGCAGCTCGGGGCTCTCCCAGCTCTCCCGCAGTCGCTGCTGTGCCTGTGGATTTAACATTTTCCCCTGTGGGTTGCTGACTCTGGGTTCCATCGGCAGCTGAGGATTGGTGGTGTCACCACAGCTCACCCTAACCGTGGCAGCGAGTGGCACAGGCACCTGGAGAATCCATCAAGTGCCACCCGGATCCCAGTCTGGATCCACTGGAGCTGAGCTGAGCTGAGCTTGGAGCCTTCTGCTGGGGCTTCTTCCTCTGGGAAAGCAGGAAACAGAGCTGGAGGAGCAGCTCTTCATCGCTGAGCTTCACAGGGAATTGCACTGGAGGAGCTTTTCCCAATGGATGAGGGACCCACTGCTCTTCACATCACCCTGCCCTACATGTTCACATCAAACTCTCTGGACTCTGCACCAATCTGGATGGATTTGGGGATTTGGGATTTTGACTTTTGGAAGCTCAACCAGCTGCATGGAGCATCCAACTTCACTGCGGCCCATTGTGGATTTACAGGGAATGTGGAAGCTTGTGTCCTTGTTTCCAGAGGCCATTCCAAGACCATCACTGTGGGTTTTACAAACGTTTTTGCTTTTTTTTTTTTGTTCCCTCAAGCAACTGTTCCATTTTTCCACAGGGTTCCCTCTCAAAGCTACTTTCTCCTTCATCATTTCCATGGCCAGAACAGGAAGAAATTTTGTGTCCAAGTGTGGGGTGGGAAGAGGGATGCTCAGCTGTGTCCCTTTGTCCATCCCTGTGGCTCCAGCTGCCATCCCTGTGGCTCCAGCTTCCATCCCTGTGGCTCCAGCTTCCATCCCTGTGGCTCCAGCTGCCATCCCTGGGGCTCCAGCTGCCACCCCTGTGGCTCCAGCTTCCATCCCTGTGGCTCCAGCTGCCATCCCTGGGGCTCCAGCTGCCATTCCTGGGCTCCAGCTTCCATCCCTGTGGCTCCAGCTGCTCCCTCTGTCCTCTTTGGACCTTTAATATTTTTCTTGTATGGGGATGGAATGTCTCCATAGTTATTTGGAGGAACTGCTGCCTTTGTGGGACCTTCTGGTTTCCCCCACTCAAACCACACTTGCTTGTCACCTCATTTTGTTATAATTAGTTAATTATTTATAAATCAGACCTCATGAGGCCTCACAGGGACTAGTTTTTACAAACTGCTGCCTTCTCCCTCGATGGATGAGTCTCTTCGAGATGCAACAACCCATGGCATGGAGCTGGGAAGCTGGGAAACTGTTCAAGGAGCAGCTTCAGGGCTGTGAGCTGGGATGTATCTGCTGATTTCACCCCCAAACCGGCGCCTCCGGCCGGGAGAGCTGGGCTGCCGAGCTTCTGCTGGAGTTCACTCCCGATGTGTTTTTATGGGGAGTCTGAGCTCAGGTCCATCCTGTTTGGATTCCAGAGAACTCGTGCAGGCTGTCGGGGGCGTTTCTCCGCATTCCCAGGCGTTTGCGTGGGGCTTGGTGCTGACAGTGCTGCTGTCGGAGCGGCCGCCAGCGGATCCCAGCTGGATGCACCATCCCAGCTGGATGCACGGCTCCATCCCAGGAGCTGCAGGCAGGGGGGACCCCGCTGCAGGGGAGGTGATAACTCAGCCAATGGCCCAAGGACTTTCTGATTAGGAAAACATTTGCTGGGGTTTCAGGCGAGATCCTTGATTGCACAGAGGTGTTTGGAAAGAGCTGATGGACTTAGAGTCTGCTTCCTGGTGGGATCCGGGTGTGCTTTCCAGAGTATCCCAGTGTGGAGGCTCATGGAGGCATCCAACCTCCTGCTGTGGGAAGGGGAATTTGGAAGGATGACCTTGCTCTATACTCCAGCCTCTTCCTGTCCCCTCACCAACACCCAGCAGGGTCCAATGGATTCATCCCAAATTTCCATCAGTCACCTGCCATCCCAGACCTGCTTTTTTTGTGGGATGGAGGCAGGAATTGGGCTGCACAGGGAACCTGAAACCTCGGGGCTGAGCTTTGGCCTTGAGGCTCGGGGAGGTGTTGGCTGTGCTGTGCTGGCCAAGTCCTGTCTTGTGTCTGGAAAATTATCCCTGGACTCCGTGATTATCCATAGCATTGCCTTCCCCAAACTGTTGCTGAGCTCCTCCCAGGTTCCCCTGCTTCCCTGAGTGAATTGATCCCTGTGGTTGTATTTGGTGGAGCACTGGGATGATTTGTGTTTGCTGTGATGGAGGCAGGTGATAGGGTGGGAACCATCCTGGTTCCTGGGCAGATCCGGCTCCATGCCAGGCCAGTGCCACATCCAGGGCACTGGTGGGGGGCAGATTTTTGAGTCTGTTTAGCAGAATCTGACATTTAGGTGCTTAATGCTGAAATCCTCATGTTTGCATTTGTTCTCTCTTGTGTCCCCCTGCCCTGAGCCCCACAGAGGGCTGGAGGATGGGGGGACCTTCCCTGTGCTCCCATGGGATCCCAGGGCTGAAAACTCCATGCTGGCTACAGCGAAAAGTTAATGTGAATTTAAGTGACTCCTGCCCTGCAATTAGAGCCCCCAGAGCCCACTGGGGCTCTGAGTTTACATTCTTCACCAAGGCACAGGGTGTAATTAGAGATGTATAATTTAAACTGTGCATATGCAAGTGTTCCCATTCTGCACCAGGAGCAAAGGAAATTATCCAGGAATTAAAGGGGGAGGAGGGTGCAGGCGTGGAGAATGGCTCGCTTGTGTGGATGTGGCAGTGAGAGGAAGCTGCAGGGATCATGTCCTCACTGCTGCAGGCAGCCTTGGAAGGGGCAGGAGCTGGGAATTCAGTGGGCTCTGGATTGGGGTGTGAAGATGTGGCTGTAATGGGGGGTCTGGAGTGAATCCCTGGGGTGGGAGGTGCCAGGGGATAGCTGGGACCTGCCTGGCAGTGCCAGGGGACAGTGGAGACCTGCACAGTAATGCCAGGAAACAGCAAAGAGCTGCTCAGCAGTGCCCTTCCAGCTCCTAGGAGCCTAACATTCCCTCTCTTTTCTTGCAGCCACTTCCAATGGCACGCTGGATGGCCTGGAGAACCGGGAAGGAGGGGTCTGCCAGACACGCTCCATGAAGATTGTCATGAAAGTGGGGCAGGGTGAGTCCTCCTGTTCCCTGGGGTCTCCTGCTGCCCCCTGAACCAGGGTCCCTGTTCCTCTGGGGGATGTGGGAGTTCAAGATTCCAGGGAAACTGAGGCCAGGCCAGCTGCTCCTGGGAGCATTCCTGGGTTAGTTCAACAGAATTGCATTTTTAGGATCTTTCTTCCTGCCGTTTTTCTCTTGCCAACGTGGTGTATGTGCGGGATTGAAAGGGAGCGATTGTTCCCGGTTACCTCGTGGGCTGTATCCCAGTGGGAAGTGAGCTCGGCACAGGACCCATGAGCCCTGTGAGTGCCTTGGTGGGCACAGGCAGTGCCCCTGTGACTTTCCAAGTATCCAAGGAGGGGATTGTAGCTGGCCAGGCATCAGGGATTGGGCTTGGTGGCTCTCAGCTGTAGAGGCCAGCAGGCTGTGGGGACTCCGATGGCAGTGGGACACCAGGAATATCACCAACGGGCTCTTCTCCTGGAGCTCCTGCACCCCACCACCTGCATTCCAAGCTGCTTCCCAGCCCCAGCAATGCCCTGGGCTTGTTTCGGCCCCGACTTGGATGAGCAGCTCCCGATTCTGCTTCTCATTATTGTGTTTGCACGTCGGGGCCAATATTTATAATAAACAGGCGAAGCTGTGCTGCAGCCTTGGCCTCCTGCCTGCCCTTCCCTTCCTCCCGCTGCCTGAGCAAGAAACCTGTCCCAGCCCACGCACGGGAGCTGAGAAAACAGCAAAGCAGGGAATTAGGGTGGGGACCTGCTTCCCACAAGCCCCGGAGCAGCTCAGCTTTGCTCTGTTGCTCTCGGCATCTCCCAGTGCTCCCGTGCCCCGTGGGAGTGGCTGACAACTGGGGGCGCTTCTTTAGGGGGGAACAAGCTGCTGCCTTCCAGGCTGGATCAAGGCTTCTCATCCATCCCTCCCCTTCCCTTTCCCAGATCCAAACGCGGTGATCCCAGAGCAGCTGACAACAAGCCGGCCGAGCAAGGAGTCGGATGACACTGTGAAGGTTGTCACACAGAGCCCACGCAGCAAGGTCCCAGCGGTGGAGGAGCCCGGCAAGCCAGGTGGGTATTCCAGGGATCCTCAGGAGAGGGATGGGGCTCTGCCTCCCAATGAAGCCCCTCCAAGCTGAGCTTGTTTCTTGGATCCCAGGGATAGCAGACTCTCCAGATCCAGGATCTAGATGATTGCTGTAAGTGTTGTGCCCATCTCTGCTGTCTTGCTGCTGTCCCAAGCCCAGGGTGCAGAGCAGCTCAGGTTTGTTTTCCCAGCTCCTGGCAGAGCTCGGCAGGAAGTGCTGTTTCAGCACTCTTCCTCCTCCTCCTCCTCCTCCTCCTCCTCCTCCCATGTGTTCCTCACAGTACATCTGAGAGGGCTTGGAGGAGGTGAGGTCCTCGGGTGTGAGAACCCTTTGAAGGTGGTTTCCTGAGTTCCTGACCCCTCTGAGAGCAAAGTGGAATCAGATGAAGCTGAGAAGAGTCTCTCTTCCTGCCTGGATTGACCTCTAAGTGCTGCCCCAGTGGGGGCTGGGGCTGCCCTGGCCCAGGGGTCAGTAATTGGAGACTGGGGGGATCTGGGTGTCAGAGCCCACGTTCACCAGGGCATCCTGGTCTGTTGTGGGGAGCAAAGGCTCCCCAGGTCTGGAATGGTATCATCTGGACATGATCAACACTCTGCTCCATAGGCTGAGAGATGGGAAGGGGAGCAGTGGTGCAGGGTGAGGGACAGGGCATGTGGTGCCCCCTCTCTGGATGCCTGGGGCTCCTGCCTGCCCTGCCCAGTCCTTCCCAGAGATGTGTGGGTCTGACTGGGGTGAGAAGGTGGGGAGCAAGTGCTATCCCCTTGGAGGCGAGGAGCTCCCCTCCTTGGGAGCACGGCAGGAAAATGTGCTGAGTTTGGGGGGCAGAGAGGGTCTCCAATGGGCAACTCATCCCCCTGCTCCACAGGTGTGATCCATGCATGGACAGAGCACAGATCTGGCTGCCTCTCTGACCCCCATCTCCCCTTGCCTTGCAGGCTCCGTCAACCAGGACGGCCAGGAGACCCAAGGTCCCAGCGATGGCTTCCTGAGCTCCAAGGTGGCCGTGTTTGCGGCCATCGGCGCCGGCTGTGTCATCTTCATCCTCATCATCATCTTCCTCGTTGTGCTCCTGATCAAGATCCGCAAGCGGCACCGTAAGCACACGCAGCAGCGAGCCGCAGCCTTGTCCCTCAGCACCTTGGCCAGCCCCAAATGCAGCGGGAACGCAGGCTCGGAGCCCAGCGACATCATCATCCCTTTACGGACTACAGAGAACAACTACTGCCCGCACTACGAGAAGGTGAGCGGGGATTACGGGCACCCCGTCTACATCGTGCAGGAGATGCCCCCGCAGAGCCCAGCCAACATTTACTACAAGGTGTGAGGAGCAGCCTGGGAACGGCCGATGCAGCAGCGCGGGAGCACTGGGCGCGGGGCTGGCGCCGCAGGGAGGAAGCAAAACGCTCACCCCGGCACGGCGCAGGCAGCGTCGGGAGCAACGCCGGGGAGCGGAGGGCTCAACGCTCACGTGCTGATTCTCCCCTTTGTATTTAGTTTTGTAGTTCTCAGCTTTTGTAATCCCGAGACTCTTGAGGGTGAGCCTTCAGCCTCCTCCTCTTCTTCTCCAGACTGTGGCCGGCTGTGGGGGGCGGGCGCCGTGCCTTTCCGTGCTGGGGACACCGCTGGCAAACCCACAGACTCCACCTCCCCTTTGTGGTTTGGGATTTCCCCGCGTCACTCCTCTGGCCCTGCAGGAAGTGCCCACCAGCACCGAGGGATCGTGGAGCCTGGAGCGACGCCGGGACTTCAGTCCCAGGAGCATCAAGCACACAGGGGGATAAGGAGGAGGATGCTTTGCCAAGGTGCCAAGATACCGACAACCGTGCAAGGAGGAAGCTGGCAAACCCGATTTACTACTACTACTATTATTATTATTATAATTATTTTAATTTTTTTGTAACATTTTTATTTTTGTGAATTCCGGGCAGGACTCTGTCCCGCTGTCTCCGGCACACACCATCACCTCCTTCCAGCACGTGATTCTGCCGGCCATGGGGCAGATCCCACTCCCCTCACTGCCCCTGGAAACTTTTGTGTTCGTAGATGTTGACTCTTGTTTTAGTCTCTTTATAAAAAGAAAGAAAGAAAAAAAAATTCTATCTCCACCCTGTCTCAAGCGTTCAGTGCGCGAGGGGCTGGACACTGCTTCTGCCCCACACGGAGCAGCCGTGGCCTGGCAGCTCTTCCTGACTCCTCTGGAGCATCCCACTGTGGGAAAAAGCCTTTGGCTTTCTATCAGGCTGGGTCTTAGCCTTCTGGAAGCAAAGTAGGAGGTGGCAGAGGTAAGCTGCAGCCCTGTCCCAAGCTGGGCATACTGCAGGTGGTTGTCCTTGGAAAGGAAAACTGGAAAACAACGGTTCCGACCTGCAGCTCGTGCCAGGGTGTCAGGAGGAGGCTGGTGCTTGGGGCTGGAAGTCCCCAAGAGGCTGGAGCACCAGGCTTGGCTTGGTTGGGAGCTGAGCCAAAGGCTTTTCCACCCACCTGGTTTATCTGAAGAATCCAGTGCCCCTCAGCAGGACCTGCTTTGGGGACCAGCCCCAGCTGTGCCTGCTCCCCACCCTGCTCCTGGCACTGGAGCATTCCCTGTCCTGTCACCTCCTGGGGGTCCCACAGCCTGGGCTCCCCTGCCCTTTCCTTGCCCATCTCCTGCCCAAAACTGGAAAGGGTTGAGCCTGTCTGGTGGGATCATCCCAGCTTTCTCTTCCCGGGAGGAGCCGCCAGCACCGCGGCTGATGCCAGTGAGCCCGGCAGGGCTGGCAGTGCCCTGCCACAGCCTGTCCTCGGGCTGTCTCCCCTTCCTAACTTTCTTTTCCTTCCAGCAGTAGCTGCTTTTGCTCAGGGAGCAGGAGTGGGGCCAGTGGGGCTGTTCCTGCCTGGGCTGTTCCCGCCTGTCCCTAGGGCCCCGAGTCCCGCATTAGGAAGTGCCCAAAGAGCGAGGGAGCTGCTCTGCTAAAGTGCCTTGACAAGGAGCGGGCAGGGGCGGGGGCAGAGCAGGGACAGGGGATCTATGGCCTGGGAGGATCTAACGGCCCTAGGGGATATGGTGGCCCAGCTGCTGCACTGGGCTTTGGCCCTGAGTGGGATGGGAGCATCCTGTGGTGTCACGTTGATGGGCTTATAGGTTAGGGCAGGAATTAGGGCTGGAGCGGAGCGGGGTGTCCTAGCTCCCCTCCTGCCCTTGGCATCCCGAGCTGGTTCTGCTTCCAGGGCCCCGAACCAGCTGCTTCCCTCGGGAGAGACGCGCCCCAGCGGGTGCTCCCCCCGCTTCACCATCCCAGCGCTGCTTCCCTGTGTAGCACCTTCCATCCCTCTCTCCTTTGTGGGATCCACTGCCCATCCTGGCCCGGGAGCTGCTCCCACCAGGACCCCCATTTTCCGATGGGGAAATCCCAGAGAATTGTGTCTTAAAAAAAATCCCTTTTCCCTCTTCCCTTTGCTAACCCTTAGCCTGTGTTTCCTGAAGCGGGCAGAGTCCTGGCTGGGTGGTGGTGGCAGTGGTGGTGGTGACAGTGACAGTGGAATTCCTTGAGAGTAGTGGCCGGAGTGGAGGGGGATATGGGGGGGGAATTAAATAATTTTGGTTTTGTTTTGGTGGAGAAGGGACAGAGTTTGGCTACGGGTTGTACCAAGTGATCTGACGGTACCAGTGGCTTCTCATGGTGGCCATCTTCAGCTGAGGTCTCCAACAGTCCCACTCCTGCTGCTGGGAACAGCAGCAAAACCTTGTAAATATGTGAAGAAAGGGTGAAATCAGAACTCTTGGTTTTTGCTGAGCACCTCGGGCTGCTGGGTCCTGGATCAGAGTGTGTCCCTTGGGTTCTTTTCATGGAAAGCATTGAAATTTGGTTGATTTTTCCTTTCTTTTAAAAATTTTTGTTTTCCCCCCCTTTTGTTTGTGTAAATACTAGTCTTTTTTGGAAAAAATAATGTAAAGATGTTTTGTATAAACTCCGAATTATTTTCTGGTTGCTTTTTCTTAGAAAAACAAATGAGAACTTAAAAAAGTTGAAAAAAAAAGAAATTTTAACCACAAGAACGGGTGTAAAACATTGTCATAGAGCTCAGCCCAGAGCCTGTGGGCTGCGCTGGAGTGTGGGAACTGCCGGGATCGGGACTGGGGACCTGCCCTCGATATAATGCAGGATCAGATGGGCTCCAAGCAGAGAGCGAGGCAGGAATCTGGGATTCTATTCCATCCCAGAATCTGTGGCTTATTTCCTGTGTCCCAGAGCTCTGAGCCCTGCCCTGGCCATGGGCAGAGACTTTGGGACACATAGTGACCTAAAGGAGTGTCAGAATTATCTACTTTATTATCTTTAACCAAAAAAAACCTGACTTGGGGATGCAGGACTCAGTGCAACATGCTGAGATCCTGCTCTGCTTTTTCTGGGCCTGTGGAGCTGCTCCTGGTGCAGATCCCTTTCCCAACTATCCCTGTCTTCTGTTTGCCTATTTGGCTTGCCAGCTGCCAGCTCACCATGGCACCAGCTCTTCTTGGTGCCTGGGCTGGGGTGGTGGCCAGCTGTGCCCACTTCAGTGCAGGGTCCTTGCCCACGGTTGGTGGCCGTGCCTAGAGCCATCTCCAGTGTCACATGGCACTTGCCATGGGCAGCTGGAAGGCATCAGGGAGCCCCCAGTTCTCCCAGCTGCTCCCAGGAGCTAGGCTGTGAACCTGCATTATATCGACAGAGGGTTCCTGGGAGGTTCCAGAGGTGCTGGAGCAGGGATGGACATCCCTTTCTCCATCCCGGCAGCGCCGCGCCCCTGCATGTCCTCACCGCGCTCCCACATTTCAGAGCTGTGCCACCTCCACATCCCACAGCGTCACATCCGCGCCGTCCCCTGTCCCGAGGGGCCTGGCCCTGCCATCAACCAGCCAGGGCTGCCGCTGCCGCACCCCTGTGCCACGGCACCGCCGGAGCAGCCGGGCTGCCGGATTTTGATTTTCCCTGTCCACCCTCCACTGCCGTTAGCCAAGAGGTGGATACGGAGCTGCAGCCTGGGTGTGCTCCTGGTGCGGGGCACACGGGATGGGGCTTGGGCCGAGTGGGAATGGTTGGGCACCGTGCAGGAGGGAACGAGGCCCCTCTGTGCCGGCATCTCCTCAGCTGCAGGGGCGCATCCTGGCTCTGGCCTCGGCATCCCTGTGCTGGTTGATGCTCCTTGGCTCCTGGTGGGGCTCTGGTGGTGCTGGGATCCCCTCGGCCGCGCTCCCGGCGCCGCAGATTTTCTTTCTTCGTGTCATGTTCCTGGTTTTGATTCCTTTCGCCTTCTCCCAGCTCTCCCGCCCAGTAGCATATCATCGGCATCGGTAACAGCTCTGTGGCAGCTGAACTCCATGGAGCCGTGATGGAACCTGATATATTGTTAAATAAAAGGGTTTTTTTCCTATGGAATCCCGACTGTCTCCCGTGTGCTTTATTCCTGCCCCAGGTTTGAAATTGCAGCCTGAGCTGAGGAGATCTGGGAAGAGTTGGCTGGGACAGATCCTCACTGGCTGGTCCTCGAAGGATCTGATGGGTTTGGTTTAGTCAGGAAAAGTTTGGAGATTTTTGTCCAGTATGTACAGGATTGGATGAACTCAGGGTTGGTTATGGTTGGATGTGGTTGGGCACTCCATGGATATGGTCAGACCTGATGGTCTTAAAGGTCTTTTCCAATCCAAATGATTCTGTGTTTCCATGGCTCTGCTCTGCAGCCAGAGGCTCCTGGAGGCCCCTGGATTCCACTCAGGAGCTGCTCCTACATTCCAGAGCAGGCAGAGCCTATTGGGAACTCTGGTGGGTGGCACAGGACAGGGATGTCCCATTCCTGGCAGGATGAGCCTGCTCCAGACAGGCACAGGGAAAAGCAGGAAGGCAGTGAGGCTGGCTCCTCCTCACCCTGGAGTTGCTTTAGAAGAGGATGGAATCATGGAAGTTCCTGCCTGGTGCAAACCACACCTGCTGCAGTCCAGGTTTTCCTGTCAGGAATTGTGGATGCTGGGTTCTGGGGTGACCACAGGGGTATGGGAGGGAATGGGTCTGGTTCATGGGATCTCAGAGTTACAATGGGGCTGAGCCACCAACCAAGAGAGGTTGGAGAAAACTCATCCGTCCGGAGGGGTTCATTCCTTGGAGATAGAACACAGTGGAATAGTTTGGAGCTGCTTGGACACAACCAGAACCTCTGGGACCATGCCAAGAGCCTGCTGGAGCAAGCAGGGAATGCCGGGATGGGGGTCGGGATGGGGGGGCCCCGGGGTGCACCAGCCGGGCTCAAATGTGGTTTGCTGGTTTGAAAATCCTCCCTCTCTGAGTGCTTTGATCCCAGTGGGAATGAAATAAGGCTTTTAATTCTAAACAGCTTCGCTGGGCCCAGATGCCCGCGGGGAGAACTGGAAGTGCCAAACGTGCTGGGACCTGCCAGCAGAGGGAAAAGTGCTTTAACAGGTTCCTGGAACCCACCCCCGGCCGCGAGCGGGAGTGCGGGAGGGTCCCTCTGGCTCCGGGGCTGCTCCGGGTGGGAACAGCAGGGATGGGGGGTGCAGAGCCTGCCAGCCCCACGGGATCACTCCTGGTGCTCCATGTGTGCCCCGAGGCAGCTGCAGAAGGGGTTCCCATAGGGCAGGGATGTGCTGGAGCTGCTTCTCCTCCTGATCCCACCCCAGCGCGAGATCCTGCAGAAGTCCCCGTGCTGGGAAGGGTTTGGTTGGGAGCACCCTTGTCCCTGCCTGTGGTGGGAGGGGACATCAAAGCCATCAAAGCTGCCAGGGGACAGGGAGCCGAGGCTGTGCAGGGGCTCTGCTCTGCTCCCAGGGGCCGGCTGGCAGTGAGGGATCGGCAGGATCCTACCCGGGAGCCTCTGGATCTGGAAAGTTCATTAAAGCTGCAGAGCTGCTGATGGTTTTGGATGTCCATCAGGACTGGAGGAGTTATTTTAATTATTTCACATAAAGGAGCTTTTTGTCGAGTTTATTAACTCGCCCTTGGCCGGATCCCATTCGGGAGTGGGGCGGCTGCCAGGCCGGCAGAGCTGGAGCATTTGGGGGGATTGGGATGCTGGAGGAAACCATGTCCCTGGTGCAGGAACATTTGAGGGGCTGGGATACTGAGGGGCACTGTGTCCCTGGTGCAGGAACATTTGAGGGGCTGGGATACTGAGGGGCACTGTGTCCCTGGTCCAGGAGTGTTTGGTGGGATTGGGATATTGAGGGGCACCGTGTCCCTGGTGCAGGAGCATTTGTGGGGTTGGGATATTGAGGGACACCGTGTTCCTGGTGCAGGAGCATTTGTGGGGTTGGGATATTGAGGGTCACCGTCTTCCTGGTGCAGGAGTGTTGGGATTGGGATACTGAGGGGCACTGTGTCCCTGGTGCAGGAGCATTTGTGGGGTTGGGATATTGAGGGACACCGTGTTCCTGGTGCAGGAGCATTTGTGGGGTTGGGATACTGAGGGGCACTGTGTCCCTGGTGCAGGAGTGTTTGGTGGGATTGGGGTCCTGTGGGACACCGTGTTCCTGGTGCAGGAGCATTTGGGGGATCAGGATGCCAGGGTCCCCTCGGGTGCAGGAGCAGTGCCACTGTGTGCCATGGCCAGGGTGGAACCCCCATGGAAGGGGAGCCCATACGGGAAGCACCTGGATGACCTGGTTAAGGGATGGGAAGCTCAAAGCCCCTTGGAGGAGGATGAGTGGGGAATGATGGATCTGCAGCACTTCCAGCTCCAATTTGGATGGGCTGGCCCTGGTGGGGAGCAGGGATGGAGCTGGAGCACCAGTGCCTCCAGCCCCTGCTCTTCCCAGCCTTGGCTGTATTCCCTGGATCTCAGCGGGTAGAGGGTGAACAGGACAATGTATCCCAGGTTTCCTTTCCGATATCACACCCCATTTTCCCATGGCTGCAGCCCATTCCTGGCCTCATCCACCCTTCCCAGCCCACTCAGCCTCCTCCTCTGGCATTTCCACTCCAAGGGAAGCATCTGAACCCCCCAGCTTGGAAAGGGCTGGATAACAGCAATTCCTGTTCATAAACCTTGGCTGGACCAGCTGTGGCCGCCAGGATTGGGAAGTTTATCCTTGTTTTCCCTGCAGTATATCCAAAATAACTAACAGGTTTTCCTGGTCGAGGCGCTGGGCTTTTCCCACAGCCAGGCTTTCTGCTGCATCCACTGGCTTGCCTGCACCTGGTTTCCAAGGAGAGGAGCCTGGAAGATCCATTAGGCTGTCGTGGAATGCAACGAGTCCCGCGGGCTCCGTAATAAGAGCAATAACGGGAATGCACTGGGGGGCCGTTTGTCACTGGGATGGGATGGGATGGGATGGGACAGGGATGGGGATGGGGATGGGGATGGGGACAGGTAGGGGATGAGGTGGAGATAGCAATGTGGACGGTGTTCTCTGCGTTAGACGCTGAACGGGATGGGAAGAGGAGAAGGGTGAGGAAGAGGAGGAAAAGAGCACAGCTGGTGCTGGCAAGGCAGCGGGTCGGGCTCCAGCGCTCTCCCCGTGTTCCTGTGCCACTGCCAGCCCCGTCCCTGTGCCAGGGCAGCCATCTGTGCCCGAGGCGGAGCAGATCCGGGTGGAGCGGGCCCGGCGCCGCTCGCACAAAAGCCCCGCAGTTGGACCCAGCGGAGCTCAAGTGCTCAGAGAAAAGCGTCACGCGCTGCCAAGGTTTTTCCTCCGCAGGCAGGCCCGGAGCCAGCAGGGATGGTTGCAGCCTTTTCCCCCTGGCAGCGCTTCCAGCGTCCTGAAAAGGCTCTTCCCTGGTCATATCCCAGCCAGCCGGGATGTGCAGGGGCTCCCGTGAATGACTTCTCTGGGTTTGCCAGCAACCCGCTGGGATAACCATGAGGAAAGGGCTGGGCTGGAGGGGTCACAGGGCTGGAAAAG
The DNA here is from genome assembly GCA_021534815.1 of Acrocephalus arundinaceus. Classification (NCBI taxonomy): domain Eukaryota; kingdom Metazoa; phylum Chordata; class Aves; order Passeriformes; family Sylviidae; genus Acrocephalus; species Acrocephalus arundinaceus. The sequence goes on along the minus strand of JAJEOU010002847.1, from coordinate 8,882,362 downwards.
GCAAAGGAGCGTGCTAGGAAGCCGTGGGGGATGAGAAGGAAACTTTGTCCCAGTGAAACAGGGAGCTTCAGGATAAATCCTGCAGGTTTTGGTTCGTTAAGAAGGAATGAACACGGCTCTCCAGCAAACATCAGTTAATTATGTGCAAGGTTTTAATGTTCCTGAAACACAACCCTTGGAGAGGGTCCCCCAGCTGCTGGAAGGGGTCTGAAGGAAACACAGAGCTTTTCCTTTTGTTTTTCATGGAGGATGAGAGAAAAATGGGAAATATCAGTGCTGTGGCCACCCTGAGAGCTGCTGCTGAGCCAGCCCAGGATCCCACTAGTGTTGGGGTGTTCTGCCTCTCTGCAATCCCAGGAGTCTGGCAGGGGCTTGTCCTGCTTTTCAGCAATCCTGGGATCCCGACAGGGGCTTGTTCTGCCTCTCACTAATTCCAGGACCCTGTGAGGGGTTCTTCCTCGAGGATCCAGCTGGGAGGTTGCCCCATTTCAATGGTCACCCTGTGCTTCTCCCCTGTCCCCCAGGGCACAGGGAATAAGGAAACTGTGACTGCAGGGTGTGTCCTGGGGGAGGTGTGGTCCAGGCTCCCATCGCCTCACCCCACCCCATGGAGGGAGGTGGCTGAGCCTTTGTCAGCACCCCTGTCCCAAGGCCAGCACCCAGAGCTCAGGGATGGGATTTGGGCAGAGCCAGGACGAGCTGGGCTCCTGTTCCCATCCTGCAGCTCCTGTTCCCATCCCTCCAGTGATCGCCTCCAGCCTTGGACCTGCCCCGGCTGGGGAGGGCTGAGCGAGGCTTCGGTTTCAGCCCAGCTCCCCCCTAATTCCTGCAGCCTGGTGTAATCCTCCCCAGCGAGCCCAGCGCCAGGTTCCTGCTGGAAATTGGCTCTGGCTGTGGCTCTGGGGTCTTTGTAGGGAGGCTGAGCCAGAAGGGAAAGCGAGCTGGAGACTCCAAAGGGCTGGAGGAGGGATCCGCTCTCCTCCACTTAGGGGCTGGGGGAGCTCAGGTGGGGACGTGGCCCAGCTGGTGTCTGGAGTGGGCTGGAAAAAGCCCTGAATCCTGCTGAGAGCTGGGGTGGGATCATCCCTGCGGCAGGGGGAAGGGGATGGGGTGCTGTGGAGTGCCAGCCTTGCCCAGCAGCAGGCAAAGAGCTTTCCTGGGGTGCCCAGGAGGTGCAGAGCTGGAGATGGGCTTCTCCTGGTGCAGGTGGAGGTGGGGAGGGATACAGGGAATATCTGGGGAGATGAACCAGTGGGTGAACTCGCAGCCAGGAGCTCAGAGGTGGCTGCCTGTGGGGTTATTTCTCCCTTGCATCAACGAAGGAGCATTGCTGCCACCCCAGCCCCAGCAGGGAAAGCTGCCCTTGGAAAAATGGGGTGGAGGCCTCCCATGGCTGCTGTCCCCCTGGTGTCCCCTCAGCTGCAGCTGTACCAATGCCCAGCTCGCTCCACTGCAGGGTTGCAGGAATTGGGAATGATGGCAGCTCCCATCCTGCATCCATCACTTTGTCCTAGGTGGAAATGAGAGAGCAGCTCGTGAGGAGGATGCGGGATGAACCTGGCTTCCCACTGCTTGATATAAAATGGGACTGGCCATTAATTATGGACTTTACAGGGCTGGGGGCACCTGCATGGGCTGGATCACAGCGACGGTTGAGGGGACCATGTAACCAGGGAAAAATCCTTCCCAGGGATGGATGGAAGGGCTGAGCTTCATCCCAGCGGGAGAAGGCGGCTCTGAGCAGGCAGAGGTGGGTCCTGCTGGGGTGTCCATCCCACCTCCCCCCGGGCGCAGCCCTGCCAGAGCCTGACACCTCTCCCGGCCCTCCCTGGGCTTCCAACAATAATCCCGGTGCCGGCTGGGCTTTGCTGCTCTTGGACGCGGGAGTGGGGCCGGAGCGCTCGGCTCGTAAGGTGATATCCCGATATCCCGGCAGCCGGAGCCGCCGAACAAAGGCGCAGTGTCTGCGGCCCCCCGGGTCACCCGGAAACCCGTCCCAGCCTGGGGGGAAAGGGTTAAGGAGGGCTGAGCCTCCAAACATCCCGCGATCCTTCTCAAAACCAACAGAGGGGTAATTAGCTCCTAATAAACGGGAAAGATGAGCCTGGATGTCCTTGGGGGGGTGCAGAGGGCTGGGGGGCCGAGGGGGCTCATCCCGAATCCCAGGAAATCCCAGGCCATGAACACCTCACTCACTGCTCAGGCAGAGGCAGAGATGCCTGGGGGGTTGGGATTTTATTCCATGTCTTATCATAGGATCACAGAATCTTCAAGGTGGGAAAATCCCGCTGAGATCGTGGAGTCCAACTGTTCTCCCAGCACTACTGTGTCCCCAGTGTCACTTCCACATGTTTATTGAGCACTTCCAGGGATGGTGATTCCATGGCCTCCCTGGGCAACCTGTTCCAGGGCCTGACCACACTTTCAGCTAAGAAAATCCTGCAGGGTTTCCCGGAGTCAGTTTTGCACCTTCCCCGTGATCTCAGCTGCTGGAGGTGGAATTCCAGGCATAGAACTCCCACCAGGAATGCCGTTTGGATGTTGGAACCCCCTCATTCAGCTGGGGATGGGCAGGGGCTTGGCAGGAGCAAAAAAAGCCTCTCCAGGAGCAGGAGTGGGTCTTGGGTGTGTCCCTGCCTGGAGATGCTCCATGGGATGCTCCATGAGATGCTCCATGAGATGTTCCCTGGGATGTTCCATGGAATGCTCTGTGGAATGCTCCATGGGATGCTCCATGGGAATGTTCCATGAGATGCTCCATGGGATGCTCCATAGGATGCTCCATGGGATGCTCCGTGAGATGATCCATGGGGTGGTCCATGGGATGCTCTGTGGGATGTTCCATGGGATGCTCCCTGGGATGCTCCATGGGATGCTCCATGGAATGTTCTGGCCCCGCCACATCCCGTGCTCCCTCCGCTCTTCCCCACAGCACCGCTGGCTGCGGCAGAGAGGTGGGGAGGGACGGGCAGGCGAATCCTGCCCTGGATGCAGAGAAAGGCTCTTTCAGGGAGTGCAGCCAAGCACGGAGCACGGCTGGAGCGCGGCCGCAGCCGGGGGAGGCCCCAGCGAGACGGGCGGGGAGGACGGAGCTGGAGCATGGCGGGATCTGCTGAGCCCCAGGGCGAGGAAAATCTCTGGAGGAAGGGAAGGTGGAAGCTTCCTGGGAGACCAGGAGTTGCAGCTGGATCCTTTGGATCATCCTGACCCGGCACCGGGGCTGCTCCCGTTGCAGGTGGGGTTTTTCAGCCGGGATGGGCACCTCGGCTGTGGAGCCCCTCCTGTCTCCAGCATCAGGGGATGCTGGAGGAGCAAAAGGCTCCCCAGCCGAGAGGGATTCATCCCTCCAGGAGCAGGGGCAGGCAGCTGGAAATGCTCCCAGCTCACCCTGGGGCTGAGGGGGGGCAGCCGCAGTGGAAGGGCCTGGGGGAGCTTGGCTCTCACTCTCCATCTGCAAAGCGGGTAAACCATTCCTTCCCCTCCAGCAGCTTTTAAAGGACTGGTTTTACCCTAAAAGTCACGTAATTAACATTCCCCACTTCACTGTGTCCTCTGGGCAGGCTGGTCCTGCCCAGTGTCCCGTGCCCAGCTCCCCAGTCCCAGCACCAAACCTGGAACTGGATCTGCCATGGTCGCTTTGTTTCCACCAGAGCGGGGTGAAACGTGTCCAATTAATGCTGCGCTCAACAAAAATATGCAGTTTTGGACTGGCCTGGACTATTCATTCGTTCTGGGTTCGGGGCCAAAATAATGGATTTTTAAAAATATAAAAATGTCTCACTTCGACATTTTTTAAATCAAATATTTTGGCTTTGCCTTTGGAGTCAGAGCTGGGAGATCAGGTGAAGCCATAGGGAGCACTTTTAAAAACATTTTTTCCAACCAACTCTCCCTTCCCAAACAAACTTGGCCTTTTCTCTGGCTGTATTTAACGTGGGATTGTTTGTTTATCCTCGTGCAGACCACGGCATTTGCTTTTGTGGTGTTTCTTGTTTGTTCTGGGATCCTTGAAATGATTTGGGTTTTGTTATTATTTGCTCGATGAAGGAAACCCCAAATCCGTTATTTTCACACCTCTTGTTGCAGCGGGTACTTCTCCAGCACTTTCCCATTACCCACCAGCAGGAAGGGGGATTTGGGGTGTCGCTTCCTATGGACCAGCCCTTGTGGGTGGTTGGTTGTCTTTGGGGTGTGTGATTTAGGGTTTTTTAGGGTTTTTAGGGGGTGTGTGTGTATGCCTGGGCTGGGAGGATTTTGTAGCAATGAAGTCAAGGGGCGGCCATGGGAGCCATGGGAAGGGGATCCCTAGGGGTGTGTCCTGCTCACCCTCTCCTCAGGGCGTGAGGATCCCTAGGGATGTGTCCTGCTCACCCTCTCCTCAGGGTGTGAGGATCCCTAGGGATGTGTCCTGCTCACCCACTCCTCAGGGCGTGAGGATCCCTAGGGATGTGTCCTGCTCACCCTCTCCTCAGGGCACTCTGGAAGATCCCTGAGATCTTTTCCAAGCTAAGTAATTCCAGGATTCCGTGTCGATAACGGGCTGGGTGACACGGTGATGCTCCATGGGGAGCAAACGGGGGTTTCCCATGTGAGCTGAGCCTTATCCCCTGCTCCCCTTCCCTCCCTGTGTCCCTGTCCCCCCCGTCTGTGCCCGGGCACCGCCAGCGCTGCCTGATGTATCCTGGCAGCCGCCGCCTCCGGCTCCTTGGGAGCGCGGCCTCGCTGCTGACGAGATGAGTCCTGATGGCACGGCCACGTTACACAACGGGCTGTGCTGGGGAGGGCCCGGGGGCTGCGGGCACCGGGACCCCCACACGGACACCCCTGCGCCTCGTCCTGCCCGGCTGCTCCGCTTCCCGCTCCGTTCCATGGGGTTTTCCGTGGGGATGGTCTGCCAGTCACTGCGGATGCTCTACCGGTCATTGGCCTTGTGGGCTGCGAGCAGCGAGCCGTGGCTGAGGGAGAGGATGGTGGGGGAGGAAGTTTTGCTTGTCCAAGGCCTCATTTTCCCTGCTTCTCATTGCTTCCCAGATCCTGGCCCCACTGGAGCAGCAGCTCCCCGGCATCCCCGTGCCGGCTGTGTCCCCCAGGACCGGCTGGGCTGGTGTGACAGGCGTGAACGGAGTGGTGGTGACACAGCTACGTGTCCTCATTCTTCACTGTGGCCTCTGTGTGCAACTTTTAATTGCTTTGTGCCGTGGGTGGCGAGTCCGGCAGCCCAGGATCCGCGGCGCCAGCAGAGCCGGCTCTTCCTCGCTATTGTTGGTGCTCCTGGAATGCTGGAGCCCTGCACAGCTCTGGAGAGACCCTCGAGCCAGGCAGGGATCACCTCCCCGCCCCTAGACTGGGATAGAGACACCTCCAAGCCATTCCAGGTTCAGGGAAGCGTTTGGAGCCATTTCCATCCTCCCTGTCACCGCATCCTCCTTCCCCAGGCTGGCAGCAGAAGCAGAGCAGGGGGCAGGGAGCTGGAATGGTGAGGGGGATGCTCACGGCCAGCTGAAGATCCTCAATGCCTGGCTGGACTTGGCACCAAATGTTGATTGGAGGCTGCCCCATCCCGCTGGCCACGGGACAAGCCATCAGCTGGCAGGGGACAGGAAGGGGCTGTGTCCCCCACGGTGGGGACAGGGGGATGGCACCAGGCATGGAGAGCCCCCACAGCCCTCCTCCTCCGCGGCCTCCAAATGCTCGGGCCTGGTGGGAGGCTGCGGGTTCCTTCCGGGAGCAGCAGAAGGGTCCTGCAGATCTCAGCATCCTCCTTGGCTGGGGCCTCGGCCACCTGGAAGACGACGGGAATCAGCCTGGTTTGGAGAGGGCTGGATCCTGTCTCCTCAGCCGGGATGTGCACTGGGATGAGGGGTGGGGGAGGCTGCTGGGTCCTCTTGGCACTGTCAAGGGGGATTTGGGGAATACTCATCTCCCAGGGCAGGGTCACCCCACCATTGCTGACATCCCTGGGTGAGGTGAGGAGCAGGATGATCCCACATGGACACCGTGTGCCACGGTCCCCATCTGTGCCATGGGGTCTCATCCATCTGTCAGTGGGTCCAGCTCCCAGCTGGGGCATCAAGGACTCACCATTCCTGTGGGTTCCTGAGCCCTGGGAAGATCCAGCCAGGAGCTTTCATGGCAAATCTTGGAGCTCACCAAGAGCCCAGGGCTGCAGCGTGTGGTGGGGAGGGTGAGAGACCTGGAGCGGCCCTGAGAGATGTGACAGCTCCTGCACGTCCTGCAGCTCTGCGCTCACTGTGATCAGTGTTACCGGGAATCTCTGCCTCTCCTCTGATCCCTGCAGCTCCACGGAGCAAGTCTGGAATCCGGGAGCCACCTCTGATGGCGTCCAACAGGCACTTCCTTCTATGGCTGAGGCAAACACATTATTATTATTATTATTATTATTATTATTATTACTATTACTATTACTATTACTATTACTATTACTATTACTATTACTATTGCTATTACTATTACTATTATTATTATTTATTAATAATCTACAGCTTAGCCCCTCCACTGTCGTCTCCCTCCCCCAACTCTCCCTTTGGGGCTCCCTGGGATTCTGCTCATCCTGGGAGAAGAGGAGCTGTGACATTCTCGGTGCCCCGAGAGCCCCCTGAGGGGAAGGTGCCATTCCCACCTCAGGGATCACAGGGAATACATTCCTCCCTCTGCTTTTTCAAGCTGCGAAGGTGCCAAAGTCCTTCCTGGGGCACAAAAATTCCGGTGGCAAGAATGGACACGGGAGAGCCACGTGCTGCTCTGTTGTCACCCCTGAGCCTGCCCTCCTGCTGGTGCTGGGGTCCTGCTCCCAGGATGGATGGTGCTGGAGCAGGATTCTGGCATGGATCCCTCCTGGTAGCCTCAGGGCAGGATGGATGCAGGGAAGCCTCAGGAGAGGCTGCACAGAGCTGGGACAGAGGGACTGTGTGGCTGTGGGAACGGCAGCCGTGGTCTCACAGTGATTTTGGGGGCAGGAAAAGGGATTCTGTCCCAAATTCTCTGGGATTTGGGTATTGCTGGCCCTAGGTGATGGTGCACCTGCCTGGAAGCACCAAAGCAGGTGAGCAGGAGTTAATTCGAGCTGGACATCATCACCAGTGCCAGGCATTCTGTGAGGACAGACCAGCATTCCTCATCCCATCCTGCAATTCCGGGCAGCAGCTTTTGTCCAGCACTGGGCAATGCCAGGGCATAGAATTGTAGAATCTTGGAATGGTTTGGACTGGGAGGGACCTTAAAGCCCATCCCATCCCTCCCCCTATCCCAGGCTGCTCCAAGCCCCATCCAGGCGAGCAGAAGATGGGAAGCCAGCAGTGTTTCAGCTCTCTATGGAGCCCCAGCACCAGCTCAGCCCTCAAAACCAGGTCACAGCATCCTTGTCCTGCTTCCATGGCTCAGTCCCAGCTGATCCCTGCATCTCCCCACCTTCCTCCTGATCCTCTCAGGCCATGGATGCCGGAAGGTCGCCGTGGCTCTGCCTGCTCTGTGCCTTCTCCCCGGGCTCGGGGCTGCTGTGGTGCATCTTGCATCCAGCTGGGAATTGAGCTCCTGCCCAGGCAGAGGAGCCCTGGCGGGGCTGTGATTTACCACCATCGTCTCAGTGCCACGGGCAGAGCTGCCCTCAGCCCTTCCTGTGCAGCTTTAATGACCTACATTCAATCCAGGGCCTGCCATGGGTTAGAGGCAGCAAAGCCTGGGCAAGGTTTTGTTGGGCCTCTCTGGGGTGGGTTTGTTTCCCCTGTTTGGGCAGTGCAAGTGGGAGCCCCTTCGCTCTCAGGGACTCTTTCAGCTCCGCTCCTTGAAAGGCTCCCCCAGAACTGCTTCTCTCTTTAGTGCTGTGATTAAGCTCCTCTCCCCACCCCTGTATCAAATCCAGCTGCAGAGCTGAAGAGATTCTTGGCAGGAGACTCAAGACAGAAACAATACTTCAAGTGGAGAAGGGGGGCCGGGGGCCAGAGCTCTTCCCAAAGCCCTGGAGAGCTCTGGGGCTTCATTAAGGGGATTTTTGCAGCCTGTGGTCAGAAAATCCTTCAACTTTGTAGCTATAAAAAGTAAATTTCCATCATCTGTTTTGCCCAAGCAAATGAAGGTGAGCATTCCGTGCTGGCGCCTTGGCTGGATCCATCCAGGGGTCACCTGAGGGAAAAGCTCTCTGAGATCCTCGAGTCCAACCATTCCCCAGGGCTGTCAAGGCCACCACTGACGGTGTCCCCAAGTGCCACATCCCCAGGTCTCTTAAATCCCCCATTGCCCCGGGCAGCCTGTGGCAGGCCTTGACAGCACTTTCCATGACAAAGTTTTCCCAATATCAGACTAAACCTCCCCCGGTACAGCTTAAGGCTGTTCCCCCTCCTCCTGTGGCTTCTTCCTTGGGAGGTCAGGTGGCCCCAGGTGCCCACAGATGGGTGACAATCTCTGCACATCCCAGCATGGAAAAACTTTGGGAAGATGGTACCCACAGGAGCCTTCCAGACTTTGGGAAGTCAATAATAATGGGGTGGAGGGCAGGAAGGGTTTATTAAAAGTTGTTTGCAGGTTTGGCAAGGAGGGAATGGGGTTGATCCCTGCCAGAGGCTGCTCGTCATAAAACCCCAGAACGGTTTGGGTTTGAAGGGACCCTAAAACTCATCTCATTCCACCCCCTGCCATGGGACACCTTCCACTGGACCAAGCCCTGCCCAGCCTGGCCTTGACCCAGCTGGAGATGGGAGGAGTGAGGTCCCCATGGTGCTCAGCGGGATGTGCCACTCCAAAGGGCTTGGGATCAAAGGGCAGCTGGGCATCGTCCCACAGGAAAGAAACCAGGGAGGTTTAAAACCCACAGAGATGTTTAAAACTACAGTGAGAGGAATATTGGCCAGCCCAGGGTGGCACATCCCTCCCGAGGGGTTCCTGCCCTCGTGCCAGGCCTCTCTCCGCCTGTGGAAGGGCATCCCATGGCACTGGGGCATGGACAGGGAAGGACTGAAGGACAGGGAGGCAGGGAGGGAATATCCAGGGCATCGGCAGCCGGTTTGGGAGGTGAGGCCGCCCCGGGCAAGAGGCAAGAGCAGACCCAGAGCAGGAATGAATGTGAGAAAAGCAGACTTTGCTCTGGGTGGGGAATCACCGAGGGATTAAAGGTTTAATAAGATCAGAGGGACAAAGCAATAATTAGCCTAAATTATGCTGTAATTTAGGAAATTAAAAACAAAGCCTCTCATGTCGGAGGGATAGCTCTGCCAGCAAAGTGGGGGAAGAGCTGAGGAGCAAAGGGGGACGTGACAACTTGGGGCAAGGGAATCGGAGGAGCGGCCGCAGCTCGGCCCGGGAGGGGCGGCAGAACAAGGGAGGGATGGAAGGAGGGATGGAAGGAGGGGAGCCTGGAGGGTGGGGGGCTCAGCCCCGGCCCCTCAGGGCGTGCTGGGTGTGCAGGCTGGGACAGGCACCCGGCTGCAGCTCTGCCTTCCCCTCCCTGCCCTCCCCTCCCTGCCTGCAGGAGGGGGAGCGGGGCTGGAGCTCGGCCCCGGGCACTGGTGGGGGGTCCCCACTTCCATCAGCCAGGCCTGGCATGTCCCCACTGTGTCCCCTGGGCTTTGAGGGGCTGCCGGCTGACAAAGCCCCTCCTGGCCTGGAAAAACCCAAGCGTCCCTGGGATGGGAGCTGGGGAAGTGGCTCCAGGCTGGGAGCAGCGTTTTCACTGGTGCTCAGGAATTCGCCTGGAGAGACAATCAGCTCAGCCCCCAAGCCTTAGCTCATTACAATAACATCAAGATTAAATGGGATATAGGAACAGCTGTCCTAAAGCTCCTTAAAGGATCTGAACAGATGTAACAAAAATAGATTTACATTTAATATATTAAGTTTTTCCTCCCTTAACATTTAGATCATTTGGTTTTTTTAATAGTGTTTTATCTCTGCCTGGGCCTTCCCCAGCCCTCTGCTAGCTCCAATCCCTTGTTCTGCAGCACAGGCAGCAGGAAAAAGCCCCATTGCAGGGAGCAGGGATGCTGAACTGGCCGTTTTGGGTACATTCACATTTGGATCAGCTGCCCAGCTGCGAATGAGATAAATGTGCAGAGCAGAACTAGGGCAGTAAATGCTCAGAGCAACTTCGGACCTGACCCTGCTGAGCCTGGGCTGCTGCAGGCGCCTGCCAGTGGCTCAGGGAGCTGATTCCAGGCTCTGTGTCACAGGATCTGTCTGGTGACAGGGGATGCAGGGACAGAGGTTTGCTCTGTTCCACAGAATGGAGCTTGGGAAGAGATGGAATGACTCCCCGGAAATTTGGGGGAGAAAAAGACAAATAGGGAGGAGAGGCATTTAGCTCCAGTGGTTATATCAGTGCAAGATCAAATGGTTCTAAATTGGTGAAGAATTAGTTGAGGGCGGGAATTAGGGAGAGGTTCTGACCAGGTGGTGGGTAGAAGTTTGGAGCAGCCCCTGAGGAAAGGAGCCTGGCAGGGTCTGAAAAGGAGCTCAGTCGATTTCAAAGAAATCACGGAATGGTTTGGGTTGAAAAAGGACTTTAAAGGTAATTTCATTCCACCCCCTGTCATGGGCAGGGACATCTTCCAGTATCCCAAGTTGCTCCAAGCCCCATCCAGCATGGCCTTGGACATTTCCAGGGATGGGGCACAGCCACAGCTCCTCTGGGCAGCCTGTGCTCTCACCACCCTCACTGTAAAAAGGAAAATCTTCCATTATATCCAATATAAATCTTCCTTTTTTATTTTTAAACCACGTCCCCTTGGCCTGTCCCTGCCCTTATCCCTGTCCCCACCTTTCCCACAGGTCTCCTTTAAGGACTGGAATTTTATGGAGGCAAATGTGCTGCTGGACATGAAAACACCAAACACAGGGAAAATTCTCAGGAATTTGAACCTGAAGGACCTGGAGGGAGGTGATTCATTTTCTGTGTGAATTATGGTGAGGTTTTTATTCCTTCACCCCTGGTATCTGTGAACAGAGCTCTGACCTTGCAGGGCTGGGAGCGTTTGCTGTCTGCATGGGACAGCAGGGAATGTCACCCGTGGGAATGTCACCCGTGGGAATGTCACCCGTGGGAATGTCACCCGTGGGAATGTCAGCACATCCCTCACCCACGGGGCGTGGAGCATCCGCCTGCCAACCGTGGATCCTGGTTCTCCTTTCCCTCTCCCAGAGATGCTCCCTGGCTCTCCTTACTCCTTCACCACCACTTTTCCCCTTCCCCACTCCTTTCCTTCCTTTGTCTCTTCCTTCCCCTCACTCCCAACCCCTTTTCCTCACCTGCCGTTTCCCTTCCCCCTCGGCGGAGGCGATTTTGCCCCCGTGTCCTGCACATCCATCACCGGCACAGCTCCCGGCCCCTTCCCCGGGACTGGGCTCTCGCTGGAGGATGTGCCGGTAAATTGCTTGGATGGCAAACGAGCACCTGGGCTCATTACACCGAGCCGGGGACGTGGTAATTACCAGCCCGCGAGGGAGAGCGGCTCGGCGGGCCCCGGGAATGCTCACCGGGATGGACACAGGCTCAGGCACAGGGGAGACCTCAGGGGCTGCGAGAGGGGAGAACTGACCCCCGAGGCAGAGCCTGCCCCACACCCTGAACAACTCCCCTGATGCCGGGAGTGTCGGGATTTTCGGCGGCTCCAGCGCAGAGAGGGATTTTCCAGAGGGGATGGGCTGTCACGACCCTCCCCCGGTTCTTCCCTGGTGCCTCCTGAGCGGCTTTGCTGAGGCGCTGGAGAGGAGGGTGGTGGGGACGCGCTGCCTGTCCAAGGGCACTGCCGGACACGGCGTTTGTCCTTCCCGTCCCGCGGCCGGGAGGGAACAGGAGGAGGTTATGGTCTCCTTCTCAAATGACAGCTTTTCTGCTGAGCACTTTGTTCTCGCCTTGAGGGCGGCCGCTGAAGGGCTGCCAGGCTGGGTGGTGGCCGCTCTCCCTCCCCTGCTCCCCTCTGAAGGATTTCAGGAGCATCCTCCGCGCTGCTCCCCGGCTGGGGAAAGCAGCAGCCCGAGGCTCTGCCGGCCCGGCGCGGGGCCAGCTCCCCCCAGGACAGGTTTCAGCCCAATTTCCAGCCCCTGTGCCACAGACACCATCTGCCAGGGCCAGCCCGGCGTGTCTCACAGTCCCCCTCAGCCCCCGGCCCCTCCCGGCCCCGTCTCTCGGCGGTGGCTGGGGCTCGGTTTTCCAGCGCTGCTGGGCACACGCCGCACCCCCAGAGTGTCCATCTGTCCTCCAGTAATAACCTGGAGTCTGCTGCCTAATTTTAACCAAATCTGACAGCTCTTTCGAGCACGTCATTCCAGAAAGTCTCCAGCGAGACAGATGCATGGTAGCGAGGCAGCTTCCGATGGGAAGCTCCAACGCTCAGGGAAACGTCAGGAGGGATTTGAGGCTGAAACTGCTTTTTCCGGGCCGGGGAAGGAGAGCTGTGCGGGGATGGACAATTTGTGCCCCACAGCCGGGCTGCGTCAGGGCCCCCCACGGGGCGGGACCTCAAACGGGGTCTGTGGGTAAGGACAAAGTGTCTCAGCTTTCCCGCAGCACCCGCAGCCCCCTCCGGGCTGTCCCAGCCCCCCACCCGTCTGTCAGCTCCTTTCCCCGGCCCGGGCGTTCTTCAGCACCAGCCTATTCCTCGGTGATGAAACGGCCACTCAGCCGCTGCCGGCGAGAGACAGCGACCTTGTGTGTCCCCTCTCGGTCTGCTGGAACAGCGGCTGAAAGATGGGGACAAGGTCAGTGACTCCTGCCGGCAGGTTTATTGCCGAGGAGGGGCGGGAGCTCGGCCCCAGGTTCAGCTCCGGAGGTTCCAGCAGCACAACAGAGCCAGCCCCGCACCTCCCCTGCTCCAGGGTGAGGGGGAGCAGCGCTGCACCGCGAGGCACGGGGCCGGTTTGGGATGGAGGGCTGGCTGTGACTTTATTCTCTCCATCCCTCCGTGTTTGGTTGGTTTGTTTGGTGGCGGGGAGCATCCCCCGGACCCGTGCGGGGTGACCCGGTGGGCGCAGCAAGGTCAGGGACCACCCCGCGGCTCTGTCCCCTTCCCTCTCGCTCATCCCTCGCTCCCGTTGCGTCAGGATGAGCTCAGCCCTCCCTCGCCCGCGGGCAGCGGTGGCCGGGGTGGAAAATCTCCCCGGCTCCTCAGGTGGGAACTGGGTCAGCCGGAGCGATGGGAGCGATGGGAGCCGGGCTGGCACTCGCGGCACCGGGCCGGTGATTCAGAGGGTGCCGGCTGCTCCCTCTGAGCCAGGGCTGATTCAGCAGGGCTGGGGAGCTCTGCTGCTGCAGGCCCGGCCTTTGGGCCACCCCCTTTTCGCTGGAAATGTAAAGGATGGGATATTTTTTATAGTTTAAAGGATTGCTTTTATGTTAGAGAGGGAGTGAGAATCCCAGAGCAGCAGCCCCTGGAGCTCTGTCAGCTCCCCGTCTGCATCTGCTGAGCCCGGAGCATCACCCACCTCCCCGGGAAAACTGGAATTCCAGGAGGCCTTGGGCAGAGCAAGGGTCTGATCCTGGCAGTGACGGTGCCTGGCGTGTACCCCGAGGTGCCACCACACGCTCTGAGGTGTCACCGTGCCCCCCGAGGTGTCACCCTGCACCCCAGGGAGCCACATGTGACCTCTGCGTGTCGCAGTGCAGGAATGTCCCCTGTGGGACCTCCCCTCCCCGGCCACTCTGTCACCCGCAGATCCAGACATGGCCGTGACAGGGCCTTGGGGACAAATACCCTGTTTGCAACAAAATCCTGCTTCAAAGAGTTCCCAGCACCCCCGTGATATAAAAAGAACTCGCCTGTCTGTAACAGTATTAAATCCATCACCGGGAGATTAAATTCTAAAGGGATTTTGGCTTTCAATATAAACAGCAGATTCTTAAGTGCCTCTTCATTTTCTGCGTTTAGGAAAGACACAGAAAGGCCTGAAATCCTCCCAAATCCCTTGGCATGGCTGAGCCCGGAGCGGCGCTGGGCGCTGGCGCTCCCGGGAGCGGCTCCGTGGCTCCGAGCCCTGACCAAGCACCTTCCCCGGTTCCAGAATTACCGGGAGAACTCCGGGAGCTGCCTGTCTGGAGCTGGGGAGGCTGGGAAGGAGTGGGGGAGCTGCAGAGGAGGGGGAGCGGGCACGGAGCACCCCGCAGGACGAGGGAGGTGCGGGGCAGCTGCGCCCCGCGGCCAGGTGCGAGGTGCCACGTTCCTCCCCAAATCCCGCTGGAAATTTCCCGTGAGCTGAGCGCGCATCCCAGACAAGGCCGGAATGACGAAGCCCTGACGAGACAGCAGCCCCGGGACAAATTCCTGCTCGGGCTCTTTGTCTCGGGCCGGGTGTGGCCGCGGGCCGGAAGGGTGGGCACGGGGTGTGGCCCCCGCTGTCTGGGGGTGTCTCCCGTGCCCCCTTTCATCTCCCCCACCCCCAGCGCCGCTCTCGGGGCCGCTGGTTGGGGGTGATGGGCTCGACACCTCCCTGCAGGAGCTGAGCTCCCAGACATTCCCCCCGGGCAAGGTGAGCCCGGCTGGCTCCCATCCCCTGAGTCACCGCAGGCTCACGCGGCAGCGAGGGCAGCGCTGGCAGTGCCACCTCACCCGGCATCGCCTGCTCCTGCCAGCAGGGAAACACCTGGAACACGCCAGTGGAAGAGGTTTCTCCCCCTGGCCGCTGCCATTTTCATCTTCTGACTTCTCAGAAGAGTGTCTTGAATCGGTTTGATTTTGTTCTCTTTTACTAAATTTTTTTTACAAGGTGGCTTTTTTGTTTGTTTGGTTTTGGGTTTTTTTGGGTTTTTTTTGGGGGGGTGTAGGTTTTTTTGGGGGGTTTTGTTGTTGTTGTTGTTTGGTTTTTTGGTGGGTGTTTTTTTTGGTTTTTTGGTGGGTTTTTTGGGGTTTTTTTTTGGTTTTTTTTTGTTTTTCACAACTGAAAACTGACACTAAAACTGCAGCAATTCTCTGTGGTCCCATTCCACCCTGGCTGGCCCAGATTCTCGTTGTCCTTGTCTTGGATGCTCCAATGGTCCCCCAGCAGCAGAAGCCAATGTGGAGGCCTGGGGTGTCCATTTGAGGTTTTTTTTGGAGGTGGATGATTTTTTCAGGAATTCTCCCCCACCTTTTCCTACCAAAGCCACCCCTGTTGCCCCAGTGCCTCGTTCCATGCTGGAACGAGGCACTGGGGCAACAGGGCTCTGGCTCACAGGCAGCAAGGGGTTAACGGAAACGCTGCTTTGAAGGTGATTTCTCCTTTATTAAAAAATCCCCAACCAAAGCAATGTAATTCCCTAGGAAAATAACCCAGCCCGGGAATGAGGAACCACCCGAAGGCTCACGCTGGCTCTGAACTCCTTTTCTCCCCAGCTCCAGTATCTCGCTGTGCGTATTTGCCATAAAAGCAGCCACAAAGAGCTGTTGGGTCATGTAAAATCCTGCCCCAGTGGCCACAGCCCACAGCAGCCGTGCCCTGAGCTGTGTTATCCCAGCTGGCACCGCTTCCCGGGCACGGCACAGCTGGAGCTGCCTCACAGCCCGGAGAGTCCGGAGGGATGGGGAGGGGGCTGGGGAGGCTGAACCTGCCCCATGGACAAGGGAGATCTGTCCATGGAGATGCTGCTTCTCATGGAGAGACTGAGCTTGGTGCAGCTGGAACAGGGATTTGTCTTGGAGCTGGATCCCTGACCATCCTGTGGTGGGAATGGAGAGCCCTGTCCTCCTCCCCAACAGCAATGGAGGCAAACCTGACCTGTAAGGCACAGGGTTTATATTCTGGAACTGCTCCAGGACAGGCTGGATGGATTTGGAGCAGCCTGGTCCAGTGGGAGATGTCCCTGTCCATGGCACTGGATGGGCTTTTAGGTCCCTTCCAACCAAACCTCTCCTGTGATTCATTCCAGGGTTTTGTGATTCATTTTATGATTCCGTGGCTCTCTATAAACAAACCCCTCTGAAATCTTCCTCACAAAGTCTAAAATATCAACAGACTTATTTACCCTCCAACTCCTCCTCCGTACCAAACTCTGAAATACGAATTCCCTTCCTCCCTGTTACAAAACATGACACGAAGTGGGAATTTGTTCTCCTAGTCTCCGCCACTATTAAAAAATAAACGCGTGAATTTGCATCTCTCTTCCCTCACACACCTCAGCAATAAACCACGATATCTCTTTATATCATCTCTCCCCTCTTTCCCACCCCCGGTATCCGTGGGGTCACAGCAGGGCCACGTCTACATAATGAAAACCTCTCTAAGACCAAGGAGTTCAATCTCCACCAGCTCCAGCTTCCAGGTAAACCCTGTGGCACTGGGGGCTGAAACAGCAATTCCAAAGCTGGAAGCAGCAAACCCAGCGCTGGGATGTGCTGGGAGCTGTTTGCAATCAACCCCAGCGCTGGAGTCAATGCACATGAAACGGATTTGGAGCAATTATGGAGAGCGGAGAATTTAGTAAAGAATCAGAGGCTGTTCCTGAACAATTCCCAGGCAGGAAGAAAGAACAACAACAAAAAAAAAAATCCGGCAAAAAGCTTGGAATAAGTTGTTTGCTATAAATAGTCTGCCCGGTTCGAGGAGCTGGTGACAAACAGCGGCGGGGGAAGGCGAGGATAATGCAGCACAAACTGTACTTTGTTCATTTATTTGACAAGTGTAGCTAAGTTTTAATTATTTATGATTAGACTTCGTAATGTGCTCGCACATGTTCTGAGGAATATTTTCATCTCGGTAATCTGAGCCCTTGTTCCAGCACTGTCCGGGCTCTGAAATCCCTGCAGCTCCGCAGGGACTTCCACGCACAGGGAATCCGCGAGGATCATCCCATCCCGCTGTGTTTGTAACCCAGGTAAAGCCCGGGATGCTGGAGAACCCGGAATTGTGAACCTGACAATACGCCTTTAATCTTTGTCACTTCACATGCCAAATCCCAGAAGTGCTGAATTATTAAGTCTAAAGTTCCAAAATAAACTCGCACTCCGAAGATTATTTCCATATAATTTGAAATTTCCTGCTCTAATAACTCCTGCGCTGGGTCTGTCTCCTGCCCTAATCCTGTTTGGAGAGGCTGAGCCCAGCCCTGGGCCGGGCTGAGCCCCTGGGGTGGGCTCACCTTCCCCTTCCCTCCCCAGATAAACCCCCAGCCCCCCAGCTGCTGACGGCTTAATTATTGCCTGGGATAATTAGCACGAGGAACCAGCCCGAGTCCTCTCCAAAGTCATTTCACTGAGGAAATCAATCTGATCCCTCCCAAAGGGCTCCGCTGCCAAACTTAATTCCAAATAATTGAACGGAAAACTCCTTTAATGTTTCAAACGGGGAAATGTGAGGAGGTGGTGACCGGGCCCTGGCACCCTGTGGGTGCCCACCGGGTTTGGGCAGCACCTCACAGGGATCTCAGGAGTGGGCAGCTCCTTGTAGGAATTCTGGGATTGGGCAGCACCTCACAGGGATCCCGGGATCAGGCAGCACCTTCCAGGAACCCCGGGATCGGGCAGCTTGTCACAGGGATCCTGGGATCACACAGCTCCTCACAGGGACCCCAGCTCCCTGCAAGTGCTTGAATCACCCTCTTTCCCTGCTCCAGTACCTCCAATCCCACCCGAGGATGCTCCAAACGCTGTGGGACGTCCATGAGGCTGGAATTCCCCAGGCAGGGAGCAGCAGGACGTGGGCGCTGTGGGCTGTGGGTGGGCACAGGGAAGGATTGGGCCCAACCAAAGCTATTTTTGCCATGAAAAGGAAAACTGCGCCTTTGCTCCCTGGATTATGGATCTGTGTGTTTTTCCCCCTGCAGTAACTGGAGAATAGAAATAAAATACTGAATTATTAACTCTAATTACCCCCAGAATTACTTCAATAACAGTGCAATTTCACAGACGGCTGCTGCGAGGACAATATGCAGGGATAAAAGGAGAAGAGAATCCACTTCCACCACAGGAATGTTTGCAATTTATTATTTTCACATTAACCCTTCTTTTTTTCTTTTTTTTTCGGTTCCCTCATCTTTTCCTTCGCGGTGGTCAAATTTCAAACGCTCCCAAGCATCATCCCGACGTGTGGCTTTGTTTCAGGAGTATCCTGAGCCCTCCAAGCTGCAGAGATGGGCTGGAGATTGCACAGGGATGAGAACACGGGAGTGGAGAGGCAGGGATGGGGCTGCAGGGATGGAGCAGCAAGGAATGGGAATCGCAGGGATGGATGGCAAGGGAAAAGCTGCAGGGACACAGAGGGAGGGATGGACTGGCAGGAATGGAGAATCAGGAGTGAAGCTCCAGGGGTGGAGCAGCAGCAGTGGAGCAGGAGTTGGAGTGGCAGGGATGGAGCTGCAGGGATGCTCCTGCCCTACATCCTTCCCTGCCCTGCTGCCCATCCCGGCAGTTGTGGGATATGGGAGCTCCCAGCTGTGGGGGACCTGCAGCCTCGGCAAGGCTGGGGTCACACTCAGAGCAGTTTTCAGCTCTCCAGCTTTCCTGGGTTTGCTCCAAATCCAGACCCGATCCCACTGAATTCCAGAAGGGAGCCTCTGTTGAGGCCAGCCTGTCGGTCCCCCCCTCTCTCTGCAGGTGTAGCTGATTTGATTTTCATTCCCTTCCTGAATTTGCACAGGCTCTGGGAAGGTTTTCCTCAATGGAAAAACTTGGGAAATTTGGGAAAATGAGACCAGAAACAGGGAAACATTTCCTGGTGCTCATGGTCCAGATCCAGCTGCAACACTGGGGGAGGAGGAGCCTCTCTCCTCACTGGGATGGGTAATCCCTGTCACTCCCTTGCTGGTGCCTTTCCCCACGCAGCTGCATTTGGGGTGCCCAGGACCCTTTTCCATGGGATTTGGAGCAGGTGCTCTCCGTTGGGTATCCGGACACGAGCAGCACTTGGCATGGCCGGGAACGCTCGGGCACCATTCCCAGGCAGGTTAATCCCAAACAATCCGTGCTGTGCTCGGCTGCTCTGGACCTGAACTGTGGCTCAGGGCTGTGTCCTGCAGCTTTTCACAAGCACTAAATCAAAGGGGGGTCCTGGAAGGGGGAAGGGGAAGAGAGGGAGAAAAGGCACTTCCCGCTGGAATGTGCCCAGCCGGGTAATTCAAAGCAGGAGCAGCCGGGGGCAGGCAGGCAGGCAGCTGGCAAGGGGCTGGCAGGGCTGGCATGGCCCGGGCCTGACCTGCCAACAGCCTCTCAGGGCTGGATTCAGGGAAGAAAGGGAATTCACACCAAAAACACGGTGACCTGGAGAGCAGCTCTGCGCTCTTTGCTCCCTTTTGGGAATGCAGCATCTCCGTGGGGCAGGGAGTCAGGGCAGGGTGACCCAGTGACAGAGGACAGAGCTGGCATGGGGATGCCAAGGTGGGAAGGTGGAGGGAGATGTGTGAGGGTCACAGGGTGGGTGATGGCACCAGAGAGGGGCAAATCAGCCTGGGCGAGGATGTGGGCAGGGATGGGATCCAAGGGCCCACCCATGAGGGAGCAGGATGGGAGAAGTCACAGAACCCAGAGTGATTTGGGTTGGGATGGACCTCAAATCTCATCTTGTTCCATGCCATGGGCAGGGACACCTGCCACTATCCCAGGTTGCTCCAAAACCTGTCCATCCCGGCCTCGGACACTTCCAGGGATCCAGTGGCAGCCACAGCTCCTCTGGGAAACCCAACTTGTCCACAACCACATCCAAACCCTTTTCTGGGATGCAGCCTGGATCCCACCTCCATATCTCCTCCTCCACCTGTCATGGAGCTCCTCTTTGGAGCTGCTGGGGACTGTTCCAGTGTCCTGGTGCAGTGTCCCCATGGATGGGGTCAACGCTGGCAGTGCCACCCAGGGCAGCTCTTTGTGTCCCACAGCCGCGTGCCGTTGGTCACCACGTGCCATTGGTCACCACGTGCTGTTGGTCACCATGTGCCGTTGGTCACCATGTGCCATTGGTCACCATGTGCCGTTGGTCACCACGTGCCATTGGTCACCACGTGCTGTTGGTCACCATGTGCCGTTGGTCACCATGTGCCATTGGTCGCCACGTGCCGTTGGTCACCATGTGTTGTTGGTCACCACGTGCCATTGGTCACCACGTGCCGTTGGTCACCATGTGCTGTTGGTCACCACGTGCCGTTGGTCACCACGTGTCCCCCCCCTGGGGTCACCTCCCAGCTTGGCTCTGGGGACCCTCCCTGGGGCTGCCCTCTGCTCCTCCGTTACCTCTCCAGCTCCCATCCTGACTCCCGGCAGATCCCAGCAATTCCAGATGTTGGGACGGGACAGGTCCCGCCCACAGGCAGGTTCCGGCATCTCCCATCCCTGATTCCACCCTCGTTGTGCTGCCGGTCCCAGTAAGGAGCGGGAAGAGAGCCGCAGCTTCCCCTCTCCACATGCCCTGCCCTACCCAGGCTGTTTGTCCCTCTTGCCAACAAGCACCCCAGTGGATAAATCCAGCTTTTCCCGGGAGCAGACACTCAGGCCAGGATCAGCTCTTTGAGGAGCTGGCTTGGAGACGGGAAGGGAAATCCCCGGGCTCTGGCAGGCTGCTGCAGGAGCGCCGGGAGCCCTGCACTCCGGGGCTTTTGGGGAGTTTGCGCTTCTTTCCATAGTTTTGCCTTCATCTGCTGGCGAGCAGCTGCTGCTCCTGAGGACACAGCTGGCTCCAGGAATCTTCTGCATGGAAACCAAGGGAGCAGGTCTCCCTCTCTGCCCATGTTGCCGTTTTCCAAATGGAGTTCACTTTACTGCCTTTCCTGGCGTTTCTTTCCCAAAAGCTGGCTCAGCCCCTCCTGCAGCACCGTCCCCAGTCAGTCCCGAGGTAATTCCCATCCCCAAGGTCTTTCCAAGGCTGCTCTGGCCACGCTGTTACCTTTTGGAATGCTGCGTGCCGCCTTCCCGCAATCCCTGCCTGCCTCACTCCATCATCCTTTTGCCACCAGGAAATCTTTGTGCCTGATAATGCATTAAAGCGATTGTTATTTCAGTGATCGTGCTCGTATTTCCCTCTTTGTTTTCCTGCCAGGCATGAAGGGAAACCTCAGCAGATAAATCAGGGCTGGGAGCAGGTGTGGGAGCAGCTTTTCCCAGTGCTGCTGGGATCACATGGATGCTTTGAAGCACGGACCACTGGCTCCAGCAACACCTGCACGAATCCTTGGAGGGATGGCATTCCCGGTGCCCCACAGCCACCTGTGTCACCCTGGAGCTGCTCTCCTTCATCCCACCACTGTGACCCCGCTGTGTGGGGCAGGGGATGGGGCTGAGCTCCCCCTCTGGAGCTGGGCTGCTTCTCCTGAGGGGTTCAAAACAGGAATGTGGTGGTGCTGGGGTGGCTAGGAGCAGTGGGATCTGCCCCAGGATGCTGCAGGATGCTGCTCTCCTGGGAAAAAGCAGCTTTGGGGGGCAGGAGCCCTCCAGCCTGGGAACCAGCAGGGCAGGGGGAGTGCCCAGACGTGCTCCCTGAGCTTCCCCATGGCCGAGAGCTCTCCCGAGGCCGGAGCACTCAATGGGAGCTTTCAATCCTTCCTTCCCTGTCCCTCCTCGCCGTGCCCCGCAGCCAGGCCAGAACCCTCGCTTTGTTCCCTTTTTAAAAATAAATCATTTTGGGATGAATTCCATGCCAGTGAACAATGCCAGCCCGGCTGTGGCAGGGATGTAAGGGTCCATTATTCCATGGGGATGAGGAGTGGCCGCAGGCAAAGCAGCTCCTGGGATGCTGAGCACCCTGCTCTGCTGCACTGTGGGAGGGATGTCCCCTCCCTGACAGCTGCTGTCCCCTCCCTGAGTGCTGCTGTCACCTCCCCTGCACTGCTGTGGGGACCCCAGAGTGCACCCCACAGGCTGGGACCCCCTCAGCTCCTTCTAGCCAGAGCCTGGCATTTCTTACTGGGAAGGACTGGGATACCCCGGAGGAAGGACTGAGGCTGCAAGGCAGGGTGGAGGGGGAAAGGGGCCCATTCCCAAAACACGGATAGCTTTGATAATTAGCCAGGACTGGGAAGGGGAATGATGAAAGGTGGGAAGGATTTGTTTAAGCGCGGGGTGTTTTATTGCTTTCCTCACTCAAAGTCGCTCTTTAAAGTGGTTGGAAGATTTTTTGCTCTTGTTTTGCCTCAGATGTCGAACTGTAATTACAGCCAACGCACCAAAATACCTGGAATATGAATAAACCATGGAAATCTGCTCCCAGGGATTCACTCTGCCCCAAGCTCTCCCCACCTTGCTGCTGCACAGGGGGTCCTGGTGTGGCCCAGCTCAGCCTGGGGGTGCCGGCACATCCTGGTGATGCCCATGGGCAGAGCCAAGGCTGGGCAGATCCTGGCATGAAAGTTTGGGAGGGCCTGGGGGGAAATTTGCCACCCTTTCCCAACCCGGAATTGCTGAGATCCTTCACCATCCTCTTCCTCATGGTTGTGCCTGAGGCAGCAGCAAGACTGAACACAAACGGTGTTTTCTGGAAGCTGGAGCTCTTCTTCCCAGCCCCTCCATCCCCTCCAGCTGCTGGAATCCAGGGATGGGGGACAAAGCCCTGTGGCACAGGACACCTCCCAGCCCAGCACGCTCAGCACCTGCCTCCACACACCTCCTGCCCAGCCACAATTGTGGAAGGGATCATTCCAGCCCGTGTGTGCTAATTGTGCCTGAGTTCCTTTCCCAGGAGGAAATCCCAGCACGGTTTGTGCCCCTTCCCCTTGTGGTCCATGAGGATGTGGTTGAGTTTTCCAGGTCAGGGGACCAGGGCAGTGATGGTGCTCACCTGGGGCTGGCTGCTCCCTCCAGGAGCTGGCAGGGGACCAGCAGGGATGGGGGGACGGTCATCGTGTGGCCAGGGGCTGCTTGGCTCAGCCTGTTGGGATCTGGAGGGGTGAGGATCTGGGGAATCTGGGGGGTCTGAGCTGTGGGAAGGGGCAGGATGGGGTGGTGGCAAAGTGTCAGCTCCCCTGGGGAGAGTGAGATGTCCTGTCTTGGCCTGGAAGGAGAGGAGGAGAGGCAGGATGCTGCCACACGTCCTCACCCCGGAATCCTCCTGATATCGATTGTTTTTGTGGATTTATTATTCATAGTCCTCTGTAAGTGCTCAGGGTTTCATAGGCAAACAAAGCCTGAGGGTGATGCCCTGAGGCACAACATTCCCATCAACAGCTCTGACAGCTCCCAGGCCTTCCCGGGACTGCCCTGCTCAGCCCCATCCCACGCGGGGAAGGGAATGGGAACATTCCCTCCATTCACAGACCAGGAATGGGGATCCTGGCAGCCAGGGGATCACAGCTCAGAGCTGCTCTGCTCCCTCCCAACCAGGGCGATGCTGTAGAAGGCTGGGTAGGAAAGAGCCCAATTAAGATAAAATCACGGGAAACTGATTATTAATTAGCAAGTAATTAGTTATCTCTGTGCCATCTGGAGGGCTGAATCTGCCTGATTGTCTGCTGGGTGTCCCCCACCACCCAGCTGCCCTGTGCCACTGGTGGAGGCCCCCGCTGGAGCCCAGGCCTCCTCTGGAATCTCTGCTCCAGGCACTGCTCTCTCTTTGTGTCTCAGGAGGAGGCACAGAGGCATCTGATGCTTCATTATCCCATTTTTTTCTGGGTTACTCTGCCAGGCTGTGAAGGGAGAGCTCTCCCCTGGGCTCATCCTTGGTGCAAGCAGACCTGAGATACCAAAGAGCTCAGAGTTGGAGAATCCAGAATGGTTTGGGTTGGAAGGGACCTTAAAAACTCATCTTGCTGCACCCTTGCCATGGGCAGGGACACACCTCCCACCATCCCAGGTTGCTCCAAGCCCCATCCAGCCTGGCCTTGGACACCTCCAGGGATCCAGGGGCAGCCATGAGCATCTGCTGGAAGCTGTAAGAGCCGACACTCAGCTCTTCCCCAAAGAAAGGCTCGTCTGTGCTGAAGTGGTTTAAATTTTCAGCCTCAAGCCTCAGGCTGGGGCAGAGACCCCAAATCCAGCAGCCTCCCCGCTTTGCTGCCAAGATTTGGGGGCTCAGCCCCTCGCCAGGGAGGTGCCATGTCCAGGAGCAGCCGTGCCATGGGTTTGAATGTGCTCCTTCCTGCACGGCTCATTCTCCATCCTCCCTCCACTCCAGAAGTGTCACCAGGCCTGTGACCCCGTCCTCTCTGTGCCCTCTCCTGCCTCCTTCAGCCTCATCCCAGTTCCCTCAGCCTGATCCCAGTTCCCTCAGCCTCAAAGGAGTGCCAGGAGAGTCAAGGAGATGCCAGCCCAAGGCAGGAAACACTGAATGATGAGGACATTAAAAATGCTGCTTGTAAAGCGCTGCTGTTGACTCAACCAGTGGAAACCCCTGAAAGGGCCTATACAGAAATAAAGCAAGAAACACCAGAGCCATTCCTTACATTTTTAAACCTGATAGATGCAATAGAGAGACAATGTAAAGATGATCTAGCATTTCTTTACCTGCTTCAAGATTTTGCCAAATAATCAGAGCCTTGCATGATCCACAGCCTTCCATACATCAAATGATCAAATTTTGTAATATATTACAAAAACTATTGCTGCTCTTCATTTACTATATTTACATCTGAATAAAGTTATATTTTAGTATTCTGTCAATATTAAAATTAATTTCTGTATAGTTTAATTTAATTTTAGGCTAGGTGTTGTTCAGTTATGTTAAGTTTTGTTAAGTTTCGGCCCTGTAAAGTTAAGTTATGTTATTTTAAGTTTTGTTAAGTTTCAGCCCTGTAAAGTTTAGGATACTTTAAAGTTTTGGTAAGTTTAAGTTCTGTAAGGTTTAGATGATATTAAGTCTATATCTTATTAATTTAAGGTTTTATTACATATAAGTTTTATTAAGTTCATATAATTAAAAATCCTTTTATATAATTTAAAATTCTCTTTGCCAAAATTTATTCATATTAAGTATAGTTTGATTTTAAAACTACTCTAACTTTTGTTAAAATACGCTCATCTCTTTTGTAAAGTTTATTTATTCTTAGATATCAGGTATTGCATGGATGCCACTCCTGAGAGCACCCAGGGAGCGGGAGGGAACCCACAGCCAGGGGGTCTCGTTTCCCTCACAGGGAGGGGATTTGTCTGGCAAACAGCACCAGTACAAACCTGAAAATGTTCCTAAAAGGAAAAAAAAAGGCTTGGAAGACGGAACAAAGACAAACAGTGTCCAGAGGGTCTGGGTGTTCCATCCCGTATCCCACCCCGTGGGGCTGGAGCTGTGCCCCACAAGCACAGGCACTGCATGGGGCTGGTGGGACAGGATGGGATCCCCCAGCCAGGCAAAGCTGAGCTCTGCCTGGCTCCATTGTTCAGCTCTTGGCTGCTGGGAGCATCATCTGACCCTGTCCCACCCTTGGGAGATGCCGGGGAGGTTTTTCTGGGAGTGGCTCCTCCTCCGTGGCTGTGTGACCCACGGGGCCAGGACGTGGTGCTGCCAGAGCTCTGCGTTTCTGCTCCTCCTGCCCCGTTCCAAGGCCTCCTGCAATAAAGACAGACCTGAACTGCAGCCAAGGACTTGTCTTTGGCTCTCCCTGTGGTAACGACTTGGAGGACTTGAGGCCTTCACAAGACCTTCCGAAGGCTTTGCTAATGAACCCCTCCCCGTGCCACACATTTCATCACAGACCCGGAGAGAAACCACACAAGTCCACGGAGAGGCATTTCTGCTGCTCCAGAGACGGCAAAAATGCTGCCATGCAAATGTGTCTGGGTTTTGCTTCCATTCTGGAGCCCAAAGCAGCTCTGTGCCTCCCATTTTCTGGTTGCCAGAGCCGCCCTGGGCAGAACTGGAAAACTGAAGCTGTGGGTTGTCTTTCTTCTGGGAAGAAAACAGGAGGGAGCAGCTGACTTGGGGCTTGGAGGGAATCAAAGCCCTGCCCAAAGGGAAAGGGGGAGCTAGGCCTCTTTCTGTCAGTCTCTGAATTATCTCTGAGGACATCCCCAAACAGGACACAGGATTTTTCCACTGCCGTGGGAATTTTTCCTATCTCCCCACAGCAAAGCACACACTGGCTGATGGTAACTCTGTGTCCTCGGTGTCACCTCAGTGGTGTAATGAACACTCCTGGGGCAGGCAGAGCCTCCTGTGCTCACGGACACTGTCAGATCCACATCAGCCTTCCCAAGCGCCCCAGCTATCCCGTTACTGTGCATCCATGGGATCTCTCCCTGCTCCTCTCCACCTGCTGTGATTCCCCACTCCAGGTTCCAAGCCCCACCCACCCTGGTGGGGATGGAGGTGAGTCTGGGAGATGAAGTTCTGGGATTGTGGGGACACACAGAGGCCTCTCCTGGGTTCCAGAGGGAGGATGAGGCAGCCATTCTGCATCACTCCCTGATCTCTGGGGGATTTCTGGGCTTGGGAAGGCCCTCGCTGCCCATCTGTGGGAATCCAGAGAGGAGCAGCTGAAGGGAGATCCCAGAAGAGAGGAGGAGAAGGTGCAGCTCCATGGAGATGCTGGTGTGGACCTCCCTCGCCCTCATCCCTGCCTTCATCCACAATGGATCAGCTGCTTCCCACTCTGCCTTTAATTCCTGCCATTTGTAACATCCGAGTCCTGCCAAAGTGGTCTCAAGAACTAATTCCTATTTATTACTCCTTTTGAAAGAGAGGAACTGCTCCGTGAATACTGAATATCCAGAGGGATGGACTGATGCCACCAGAATTCCCTCAGCTGGCTAGGATGAGGTTTGCAAATCCCAGGTGGAATCCTGCCCCACCCCTTCTCCAACCACTCTAAAATGGCTGAATTTCTGTGCCCGTGTCGATTTTCTTCCTCTTTTTTTTGGCTCTTGCTTCACTCCCGATGAGGTTTTGCCCTCTGCAAACAGAGCAGGGAAGAGCCAAGAGCAGGTGGCTGAATCCATCAAATAAATGGGAAACTTCCTAGGAGCACCAGTGAGCCTGGGCCAGAGCCAGGATCTTCTGTTGATATTTTAATGACGATAAGTGCAATTAAGGAGGAGAAAGAGGAGCATTAAATTAAATATAATAACCCAAGCTTGGAGGTTCTGAGCTGGTGGGTTCATGACCCTCTCTTGGTTTTCCATAGGTGAGGGGAGGGTGTTGGTGAGTCACCTCTATCCTCAGAGCTCCTGTCCCATCCTTCTGTCCCTCTGCTGCCTGTCCTGGTGGGGATTGAATAACCCTGGCTTGGTTCTCTCCCACACTCAGCACGGAGCTGCAGCACCAGACAACCCCAAGCCCTCCAGCCTCTCATGCTGGTGGGGAGGGATATTCAGGGTGTGCTCTCTCTCTGCTGTTCCTGTCAGGATGAGCCTCATCCCAGCTGCTGGTGGGACATCCAGTAACTGGTTATTCCACCCCTGGGAAGGTCCAGTGGTCTGCTGGAAAAAGCATTTTGCCATGAAGGAGGATTTTACCGTGAGGGGAGGGAGGCCCTGGCAAAGGGTGTCCAGAGAAGCTGTGGCTGCCCCTGGATCCCTGGCAGTGTCCAAGGCCAGGCTGGATGGGGCTTGGAGCAGCCTGGGACAGTGGGAGGTGTCCCTGCCCATGGCAGGGGTGAAATGATATCACTTTTAATATCACTTCCACCCCAAACTATTTTGATTCCTTGATTCCATGTGATCTTAACCTTGCATCTCCAGCAGTGCCCGAGGCTGTGGTGGCATCAATAGCCAAACTCACTTGGCTCCAGGAGGAGCTGGAAGAGCCAAGGACACCTCCTTTGCAGCTGGAGCAGTGTTATCATTGTGTAGGGGGATCATTGGTGGTCCCAAATCGCTGTGGGATTGACAGCTTGACATTTGCTGGATCCAACCGGGGGCAGGCAGCTTCCCAGTGTGGGAGCACAGCCCTTGGACACGGTGCCTCTGTGTCTGTGGTGCCATATCTCCGGGATCTGCTCCTGTCCTTCCAAAGGCAAGGACAGGACAAGGGGGTTTTGCTGGGCCTGGACTAATTGCCAGGTTTCCCTCATGCTGGCCTGTGCCGTGCTGAGCCACTCCTTCCCATCGGCTCCAGCATTCCTAACGAAGTCCCGCGGGCTTCCCACCTTCCCTCACCCCTTCTGGAACAGTCACTGCTCCTGAAGAATTTAAAGCTCCTTTTGTTCAGGACTAAAAGCGCCTGAAAATAATCATTAAAAATGAAATTAAATTAATTGAAAAGGGAGCCATTCCAAGCTGGCTTCCTTCTAGCCCTGACAGATTTTCCATCTGGGTTTGCTTCACCTTGGGCTGGGTATGAACCTGCATCTCCCAGAGCTGCCTGGGGGAGGTTTCTTTGTGTAGGGGTGCCTTGGGGGATGGTGGCTGTCCCCAGCATGCACACTTCCCATGGCTGCTGGCCATGGGGACACAGCAGAGCAGAAGTGATCTGCCGTGGTATCCCAGGAATACCAGTTGTGTGTTACCAGCTGACTTTTTCCCTCTTCATCAAAAATCAATTATTGCAAAACCACCATATCGGTGCTCTGGCCCTGGCTCGTGCTCCCCTTCCCAATGTGGGCATCTCTGCCATGGTGCAGCAGGACTGGGCTCCATCTCTGAGGCTTTCCATGCAAAATCCAGGGTGAGCAATGCTCCCGCCTGTCCTGAATTATTTTCTGCCCTTTTCAGAAAATTCTAGCCCCATCCATGGATTTCCAGGCCAGAAGGGACTGCTGTGACCAGCCAGGCTGACCCCCTGCATTCCACAGCCTTGGCAGAGACCCCGTTGCTCGTGCTCAAACCGAAACACATTTTTGAGCAAGATTCTCAGTCTCCTGAAAAGCCTTTGAGTGATGGAGATCCCACTCTGTCCCCAGGGATTCGTTCCAACGCTTAATTGCTCTGACGGCTCAAAATGTGCTTCTTATTTCTAATCTGGATTTGTCTTGTTTCGGCTTCCAAGGAGGGATGTTGTAATGCCTTTTCCTGCTAGATTAAAGAGCCGGCTGCTATCAGAAATCTCTTCTCCGTGCATATGCTCGTGGCCCGTGAGCAAAGCACCTCTTGGTCTCCTCAATAAACCGAACAGCCGGAGCTTCTTCCCTCTGTCACTGTAATGTACATTTTCCACTGCCTTGACTCACTCCCAGCTCGTTCCTGAACCTGTTCCAAGCTCTCCTGCTCCGGTTGGAAGTGCAGATGAGAGCACTGAAGGCAGGGTCCTCCTCGTGCCATGTGGCCTGCTAGGGGTGGTTTTCCCTCTTCCTTTGTGGCTCAGCCAAGGATGACGCTCCTCTCCCGAGCCTGGATTCGTGCTGCTCCGGCTGCGGGGTCATGGTACCTTGGCACTGCCAGCTCTGGGTGTCGCAGGAGCGACACATGGGATATGGACAATTGTCCATGGATGCACTTCCCAGGTCTGCAGGACCCAGCTATTTCAGGTCTGATGAACCGGAGATGTTCCAGACAGGCTGAGCTGTATCCCTGTCTCTGCTGGAGGCTTGGAGAGCTGCCCAGAAGGGGAAAAGCAGAGGGAACCCAACCACCCATGTCCACCCACAGAACGCCCTCTGAATCCTGGCCTTTTCACCCAGTTTCCCAAGTTCGGTGCTGACACAAGGTAGAATTTATAAAGGCCAAGCAGAGCTTGGCAGGGTTTGGTTGGGGTATCTGTGGGAAAAGGGAGGGGGGAAGGAAGGGCTGGAATTTGTCCAGTCCGTCGTTAAAAGTCAGCGTGGCGGGATTCACCCGCTGGCTCATTAGCGCTGGGACTCTTGGAGCTGTTGGAGCTGTGGGAGCAGCTCCCTGCGAGATTAATCATCTGTGACCCATCCAGGCTGGGCTTTGGCCGCCTTTCCAAAGCCTGTCCTGTTCCTGTTCCCTACCCACCGCCGGCCAGAGGTCGGTATCCCTCTTCCCCACGAACAATGGAGCCGGGGCCGCAGCAGCCGGAGCAGCTGCTGATGGTTGCCAGCTGTGTTGCCTTAACATCTTCCCATTATCTCTGGCCTGCTGGCTAACCCCATCCTGGGGGAAGCTTCGGCCTGGCTTTGGCAGAGGAAGGAGTCTCCCTCCCAGCATGGAAATTTGGCCGGGGGATGACTCTCTCTGCCCTAAACATCTGCTGCCGGCTTGGCGGGAGCAGGGCTGCAGCTGGCACGGCCGTGGGGTGGTCAGGAACACCCACAGGAACATCCAAAGGAGCATCCAGAGGAACACACACAGGAACACACAGGAACACACAGGAACACACAGGAACACACACAGCCTCCCCACGCCGTGCCCTGCCATTCCTGTGGCTGGGACACCAGGCAGAGCCTGGGATGTGGGGCACAAGGACTGAGCATACATGGAGGGGCCCTCACCAAGGGGAAGGCTGTTTGCCTGACACATCCCTTCATCCTGTCTTGAAGGATCCAAGGATTCCTCTCAGCCTTTTCACAAACTCTGCTCCATGAGGGTTGGACACTCTGAATGAAAGTGCCAGAGCCTGGATCAGTGAAGGGAGGAATTAAGCCCCGAGGTGGTCCTGACCAGTGAGGCACAGCATGGGGTGGGACATGGAGCAGCCAGACCAGCAGAGCTGGATAAACTGGCACTGCCTTTGGGTACAGACCTGCCCAAGAGGTGCTGCAGGAGCAGGGAGGTGGGATGCTGTGGGGATGGGATTGATGCACACTGGGTACGAAGGGACCCATTCTAGAATGGTTTGAGTTGGAAGGAACCTTCCAAGGCCATCTAGACCAACCCTCCTGTAGGGATCTTCCATTTACCAGAGTGCTCAAAACCCTGCCCGATTTGACCTTGGATGACTCCAGGGATAGGGCATCTCCAACCTCTCCACAGGGTGGAGATGCCTCCAGCCTGTGCTGGTGTTTTACCCCTGGCAATGCACAGAGGGGTTTGATCCTCTGAAAATGTGGATGTTCCCAGGGTTCCATAGACTGTCTCACACGAATGCCACGTGCTCTTGTTATTACGGAGCGGGATGGGATGTGGGAGCTGCTGCCTGCAGCCTGTCCTCCCTGCTCCTGCTGGGGGAGAAAACCTGAGCCCATGGATCCAGCCCAGTGTCTGGATGTGGCACTTTTCCTGA
This sequence comes from Acrocephalus arundinaceus, assembly GCA_021534815.1. Classification (NCBI taxonomy): domain Eukaryota; kingdom Metazoa; phylum Chordata; class Aves; order Passeriformes; family Sylviidae; genus Acrocephalus; species Acrocephalus arundinaceus. The sequence goes on along the minus strand of JAJEOU010002847.1, from coordinate 8,851,486 downwards.
GTCCCTTCTTGGCTTTCCAAACCCACGGCTGTGGAGCAGCGGGAGGGAGCCGGGGGGAGGCCGTGCGGAGGGGCCCTGCCAAAGCTGGAGCACGAGAGGGAAAACGAGAGTCCCGAATAATTTGAGAACCTGACCGTCTCTCGCTGTTCAGGTTTTGTGAACATCCTTAACGGAAACACATGTGGAACGAGCTCTCTGCGGATCTACCCGACACGGCTTTTCCGTTTTTGCTGCGTTTGCAAACTGCAGACGACTCCTTCTCTCCACCTCAATGAACTACTGAGCAGGGACCCTGGACTCGCTCCTCCATTTTCATCCAGAGCCTCTGCCAGCGTCATAAACCCAGTAAAACGTTATGGCACTTTGCACCCACTGGGAAACCAAATGTATTTTAATGTAGATTTAATAGATTTCAGGTCTTTCTGTTATTAAATTTGCTTTTCATTCACCCCCTCCCCCTCTCTTTGGTGCTTGAGACTCAATGGGAAATTTGAAGTGTATTAAAGCAGCATCTCGCAGAAACAAATCCAGATGGCCTGGTACAAATCAGGGAAAAAATCGCATCAGAATCCATTAGAATCCCAGCCCAAATGCAAGGCACATTCCGACAGGCAGAGCCCTCCCCGTTCCTCAGCTCCTCACTCCATGACAGCCAGGAAACATGTGCTTTCTTCTCTGGCTTCTTGGGAAGGGGATGGATCTGACAGCCTGGAAGCCGCCGGCCAGATTCCCCCATGGAGAGTGCTGGTGAAAATAGGCACTGGAAAGGTTGAGGTCAGCTGGGGTGTTCTGGTTTTTCCTCGCTTTAACTGGGAGCTGAACGTGACTCTCCAGCTCTGGCTCCCTCAGAGCAGAGGATAGTGCCAACCTCTGGTCCCACAGGGTGATGTTCTGGGGGCTCTTCTTCCCTCAGGGCCAACCTGCCCCTCCAGCCAGCACCAGCAGACTCTATTCCCACTGGTTTTCCGATGCCAGAGGATGCTGCTTTTGGGATTGCAGACACAGCTCAGTGGAGATGGGACCCCGATGGGTGTCAATGGCTTTGGTTCCTCTCCCTGCTGACTCCCAGCAACACATTGGAGCACAGGATCATGGAATCAGAGGATGGTTTGGGTGGGAAGAGGCCTTTAAAGGTCATCCATGGGCAGGGACACCTTCCACTCTCCCACGTTGCTCCAAGCCCTGTCCAACCTTGTACACTTCCAGGGGTGGGGCACCCACAGCTTCTCTGTTGGAGTTGGGAATGGATGGGAATCATCCTCCTGCCTGGGTGTCTGCTGCCAGAACAAGGTGTTGGATAGTTCATCTTGTCCATTCCCTACCAGCACACATATCCCAGGAGCAAGGCTCCTCCGGAGCGTGCGGGGTGGTCGGGAATTCAGGGAGATGCTTTGCCAGGTAAACAACCGCCATTCCCCATTTCCCACAATTTATTAGCGCTCCCAACCATTCCGGTGAGGAAGGACAGCCCGAATCTCCAGGTGAGAATGGATTGTTCCCTTTCTGCACCAGGGGGACACGGAGGCCAGAGGGAGCTGAGGCGAGGGCCGGAGCAGGCAGGATTATTTATTTCATCTGCACTGACATTTGTGGAGTGCTCCTCAGTGGAATTCCCCTCCGGTCTCCAAGCCCGCTCCTCCAGCTCCAATCCCCACATGGCCCTGCTCTGTTTGCCTTCAAATATTCAAGCAAACAGAACGAGTTACAAGGAGGAATGGCCATGGAAACAGTGAATTTTAAGGCCCTCTTGTAAAATATTCATAGAAAGCAAATTTTGAATTAATACAAAATGTGTGTGCTGAAGCCCTGGTGCTCAGAGTCATCTACTCAGGGAAGGGAAATAATCCCAGCTGACCTATAGGGCCAATAAAGCAGCTTGACTTTGGAATTCTCGCAGTAAACTGCCTGTGAACAAGACACAGGCCAAGAATTATGTGCAGAAATTATTCATTAAGGGCCTAATCCAAAACCCAGCTAAGTCAGTGGAAAGATCCCCCTATGTTAGGCCCCAAATAATTCTGGATAATGAATACATTGGAGAAAACAGCGATCCTTTCCCAGATAACTCAATGAGCAGAAAAAAAAGGAGCAGAACTTCCCGGAGCACAGGCAGAGGCTGTAAATAATGTCCTGAGTGGATCTTTCCTGCTCCACATCTGCTCCTCCCTGGCCACTGGAGATGTGGTGGGAGCTGGGGGATGCACAACACCCCTTCATCCGTGGCTGCAGCTCCCACAGGGATAGGGATCAACACCAGACACCTCCCATGGAGACCGTGCCAACCTGGCCCCATGCATCCCCTTCCATCCACAGGGCTCCTGGGAAAGGCAGGTCATGGATATAGATGGATAAGGGCAAATCCTCCGTGCTCGCTGCTCCCCCCGCTGCTCGGCTCATCCCTTCCCGAGGAAATCAGGCTGAAGAGATGGTTATGAGTTGTGGCTTCTCCGAGGATCTAATTGCAAAGTACCCTGGGAGAGGTGGGAGGCAAGGAAATATATTATTACTGCTATTGTTGTTATTATTATTATTACTATTCCTATTAGAACACGGCAGTAATTCCATCAACAGATCCCGGGGACACCGTAAAACACAGGAGCAAAGATTGAAGTTGCCCGGGGGCCTCAGAGCTGGAACGACCCAATTAATAGCTGTATATTTTTATGGCCACATTTAACACTATACATTAATCCCACAAATCTTGCCATATTATTAAATGCTGCTTTTCATCCTGCTTTGGGTTTGTTTGTGTTTAGGTTGATTCTGGTGGCGGGGAAGTCGGATTTGTCCCTCAAATTTGGGCCCTATCTCCAGAGTGGTGGAGGGGAATAAAGAAGGGGGTGTAAACAGCCAGACTGTGAGTGCTGAATGGTGGAGGGAATCATTCCTTTGTCCTAGTGGGATGGATTTGGGACATGGAACAGGCAGTGACGGGGACCCAGACACTTGGGAATGGTGGCACTGGCGGGGGAAATGGCTTAAAAAAAACTCAGGAGAGCCAGCAGCACGTTGCATTTGTCAGCTATCTGGATAAAACGTATCTGCATCCAATATCAATGTAATGGGAAGCCAGTGTCAGGGAGGGTGACCCCCAGTCCATCTGGATGCAATTCCAGCCTCACATCTGAAAATCAAATACATATTTTTGAAGCCTATCAGACAGAAAAGGCTCCTTTTTTTCGCCTCTCCCTCGGCATGTGCCTGGCTCTGATGTGTGGGGACGTTAATGGGGTTATTGTGGCAAGGTGTGACACAGGGGACCAAGTCCCCTTCCCCTGTCTGGGTCAGCCCCGTGGAGAGGTCTGGAGTCCCTTATGGGTTCACAAGCAGGGCAAGGCACCCCTCCGGCTCTTCTGGGGACCCAGCACTGGGGAAGGTTTCCTTTCCTTCGCTTGAGGTCATGGCTATGCAGCAAGAGTGGAAATTCACCTTCAGAGACTCCCTTGTGCTCCGTACAGCTTGGAAAATTCGTAGGAAGAAAGCCGTTCCAGGGCTGGCAGCTCCTCCCCGGCTCCTCTTCCAGGTTTGATGGGATTTCATGCATTCGAACATTTGCAGAGACACGGAGCGGGGGAGAGGAGCCAGGCAAGGAGTGCTACCAGCAGCAGGGAATGCTGCAGCCGGGAAGGGCTGAGCCAGTGCGTGTGAGCATCCATGGAAAAGCCGCGCTCCGCCAACCCGGGCACGGCGCAGGCCCCACGTGCCTGATGGCAGGCGGCCAAGGCAAACGCCATGGTACATGAACTACAAGTAAACACAGCTTGAGTTTCACATGTCAAATATGCTCAACAAACTGCTGGCGGATAATCTACAGGCCAAGGAACCAGACAGAAAACGTAGATGATGAATCAGTTGCAATGATGAATAAATTAGGGGCTGGAGCAGTTTGCCCATAGGCGGCTCGGAGAGGCCGGCGAGGAAAAACGTGGCACGCACACAGCTCACCCAGAGCTCTCTTTTCTTCCTAGCCAAAGCTCTCCCTGGTGGCCCTGAGGCTCTGTGCTGCCTCTTCAGGGCTTTGCATGGGTGAAAAAAAGCAATTTGTGCTCAGGAGGAGCTGTGCAGAACACCCTGGGTGACTGCATCACTGTGGCTGTGAGCAGCCTCTTCCTCATCCCATTTTTTTGTCTGGTCTCCTTTTCCTGCTTGGAGTGATGGGTTGGTGGGGCTGTGGATTGAGTCACGATGGTGGAGGGTGGTGGTCAAGGGACCACTGGGGAAGGAGGCAGAGATTGCACCAAGGGATCTCCCACTTGATGGTCTCCCACACACCATTCTTCCACCCAGCTCTCACCCGACTCTCTCCCTATGCTCTCTCATCCAACTCTCTCCCACCCAACTTTCTCCCACCCAACTCTCTTCCACTCAACTCTCTCCCTTCTGCCATTCTCCCACCTGCTGTTCTCCCACCCAACTCTCCCACACCAGGGTGAATTTTCCAGCTCCCACCCATTCAATCGGCCAGAGCTGCCCATGGCAGCTGGAAAGAACGCTCCCATCTCCCAAACTCAAACAGGAAGATTCATTAACAGTAAAAATATACAGAGCCCCAGCCCTTCAAAAGCTTGCAATTTATTTTACTCAAGGCAGCCAAACTTTATATAATGGGAGATGAATGCTGGGATCAGGGAGCAGGCGAGGAGGAAGGGGCTGGGAGTGAGTGAGGGGATGGCGGCGGGGTTGGAGGAGGAAGGGGAGGAGGAAGGTGGCTCTTAATGAAAGGAGAGACCTGGGGGGAGCTGGGAAGAAGGGGATTGTCCAGGAGGATGGAGAAGGTGGGGGCAACGTGAATGATTGATGAGCAGGAGAGCGGAGCAATCAACGTGCCACTTTATCCCAACAACAACCCCGGAGCCGTTGGTATTTATCCAGGCCCCAGCCTGATTATTATTGTAAGGGAGATTTCTCTAATCAAAACTCCAAAATCACACGCAGGCTTTGCTGATTAATATCCCATGATAACAGCAGCGGGGCACATCTGGCAGAGGAGCTGCAATTTCTGCACTATTGGTATCCATTTGGTGGAAGAATAAAATCCACATCCTCAGTGCTGCCGGAGCACTCTGGATTCCCATTGTAGGGCACGGTTGGCACCCTGATGGATCTAAGTAATGCCTAACTGGCACAATCCAGGGCCTTGGGAAGATGTGCTGTGGGTAAAGCCCTGCCTGTTGTGACCGTTCTTACTTTGGGAAGCTCCAGCTGAGCTTTTTGCCGGCCGCGCCGCTCTGCCTGTCCCTGGTGAGAAGCAAGCCATGTTAATGGGATTTTTTTTGGAAGCCAGGATGGAAACAGTCTCACCTCATATTATAAAACCCAACAAATACGTGCAAGGCAAGGGCAAGGAAGTTCCATCCAGGATGTCAGTGCTAGGAGCTCTGCTCTGACTCCACTGAACAGACAGGGATGCACAGGCTGGAAACAACATTTGCCTGGCATTACGCGGCTTTTTTGGAATGATCCCTCTTTCCCAATGGAGATGGTGGAGCTGGGTCAGCCTCTGCCCCTGCACAGCTGTGGAGAGGAAATGTCTGGGATCCTCCTCCTCACTCCAAGTGGTGGGAAGTCAGCTCTGATTTGGGTGGGATGCGTTCCAAGGGATCATAGCCTTGACTTGGACGGGATGTGATCCATGGGATGATAGCCTTGATTTGGGCAGGATGTGTTCTGTGGGATGACAGCCTTGAGTTGGGCAGGATGTGTTCCATGGGATGATAACCTTGATTTGAGCAGGATACGCTCCACTGGAAGGGATTGATAACCAACCCTACCAGCAAGTGGGAGGTACATCCATTTTTCCCAGAGATACTTTAGGAATCTCAGGCTGGAAGTGGCGATTCCTTTCTCATATTGCTGGGAGGATGCTTCTTATACCCCTAAGACGAGCAGATGGGAGAGGGGTCTTGTATTTTCCAAATGGAGGCATAAACTGCCTCCTTTACTTCCTGAGCACTTTGGAGCGTGGTGGCATGAACAGAACTGGAAATGCCGTGGGGGAAGAGTGTCCTCATGGGAATCTCATGTAATGGGATTCTCATGAGATTTCCAGCTCAGCTGGAAAGCTGAAATGGGCTTTGGATAAGAGCTCCTGCATTCGGATGCTTTAACCAAAGGTCTGAAGTCTGCTTTGGTACAGGTCTCACTCACCAGCCAGAATGGTGATCCTGGATGGAGAATTGTGGAATCCCAGGATGGCTTGGGTTGGAAGGGACTTTAAAGATCCCATTGTTTCATCCCCTGCCATGGGCAGGGACACCTTCCCCTATCCCAGTTTGCTCTAAGCCCCATCCAACCTGACCCTGGAAACTTCCAGGGATGGTGCAGCCACAGCTTCTCTGGGCAACCTATGCTGGGGCCTCCCACCCTCACAGGGGGGAATTTTTTCCTAATAAGAAGGAATTGCCTGTGGGAGACTCTCCTGCCTTTCCCTATGTTTCCGGTCAGTGCTGACCTCAGGAGCCTGAGCTCGAGGAGGCTGGGGACATCCCCTTTGCCCTCTCTGTTGTCCCTGTCTCCAAAAGTTGCAGTTGGGGCAGCTCAGAGCAGAGCAGCACTGAGTGTAGGATGTGGTGGGGCTGTGGGGGGATGGGGTGGGCCTGTCCTGTTCCTGGTTTCCATGTTGCTCCAAGTTTGGTTCCTCTCCAAGCTGAGGTACCTGGAGCTGGGCTGCAGCCAGCACACAGGTTCTGCATTATCGGGGATTTATGAGCCATGATTTATGGGCCAGTGGCTGGGCTGCTGTTCCATACCCTCACTGAGGAGGCCAATTTTATGCCTAAACTCTATTCTTGGATCGCTGTACCTCCAGAAACAGTGGTTAAAGGAAAAGCGCTTCCCAGTCACCCACTGCTCCCAGGCTGGGGAGCGGAACGGGGGCTGGTTTGGTGCCATTTCATCAGTTTCAGTGCCAGGAGGGAGCTCCTGGGAGGGCTGCTTGGGTTATCCAGACAGAAAACATGATCCCAAGGTCCCTCCTTCCCAAAAAAAAAGACGGCAGCAGAGCGGGATGCCACACGGCTGGCCGGAGGTGGCAATGGCTGTGGCGGGCAGCTCGCCCCCGGATCCCATCTCCTGCCGCTCCCCGGCAGCTGCCCCCGAGCCGAAAGCAAATCCCTGCCGGCAGCGTGGGGGGGAAAGGGCCGAGGAGCGCTCCGTGCCCTGATGGACACGGACCATCTGTCCCCTCCGTCCTTGACATTCCAGCAGAGCCGTTCCGCCGCTCTCCGCCTGTGACCCGCTGGAAATTTCGTGCGTCCTGCCGGCCGTGAGGAAACGTGCCACGGCCTGGGGACACAGCTGCTGCCGGTGTCAGGGGGAGCCTGCGCTGGGCGACACGGCCACCCCACACCTGTCTGCACTCGCCGGGTGACGCGGGGCCGCTTTCATCCCGCGGCCGGGGTCGTGCTCGGGCTCCGCTCCGCAGCGCCCGGGGTCAGGGCTGGAGGGGCATTGCCACCTGGCTCCCATTAGGAGGGCTCCGTGCTCCGGAAGAGGGCTATGTCATTCTCTCACTCCTGCCAATTATCCCGCTAGGTCTCTATTAGCCTGCCCAAAACAAGCCCTCTCCATCCTGAGCTCTGACAGCCCGGCAGACGCGGCTGTGCCGAGGCTCTTTCCCGGCTGCCTCCAGGTTGTGGCTGTGGAAAAGGCTGCTCCCGCCTTCTCCTTCCTCTCCTCGGGGCAATCGGGCTCATTTTCATTCTTTTCTCCTGTTGTTTTCCTCTCTTCCCTGCCCGGCTGGGCCGAGAGGTGGCTCCTCGATGGGGCTGGGTACGGTGCAGCCAGAACCATCAGTTTGGTGTCCGGATCCCTCCAAAATTAAGGCACAAGGGTGGTTGTGAGCACAACAAGCCATAACCCCCACTGTACACAGCGCCCTGGCTCAAGGGGAGCGATGCCCATCTGGAAATGCCACCTCCAAACCTCCCATTATGGGATTTGGAGCAGAAATGCAGCTCCCGAGGGTTGTGAGGGGTTTTTTTCCAGCTGCTCCTGGACTGCTCCACCACCAGCTCTCCACTCCTGGGGAACCAATCAAGTAGCAAACCACTGAGGTTTGCTGCATGGCTGCCCTCCCCACGGCTCCCCAGGTAAGTGTTGCTGTAATAGGATTTGCTCCACATCCCTGGAAACCCCCCGGAGGAGGATGTGGGGTTTTCAGCACGTTAACTCCTTCATGCACCACAGAGGGTGAAACCCCAGCACGGCCACATCAAGCCCCGGGTTCTGCTGAGGGCCTTGGCCAGGGCAGCTGTGGGAAGCAGCTGGTGAGTTTTGGGAGATGGAGGGAGGGAGAGAAAGGTCACGGGGAAAACCATCCCGTGGGAACACGGCAGCTGTGGGAAGCAGAGCCTGTACATGGGGAACACCACCAGCTTCTCCCCCAGGGCAAGGGACACCAGGCTCTGCCCCCAGCCCAGCCAGGCTCACCAGAGCCTCCTGATCTTTGCTGCTTTCCCTGTTCTCATCCCCTTGTCCAACAGCAGAAAATGCCAGATCAGATCCTTTAAGCCAGAATCTGGGAATAAACTGCCCCTCTCCCACAGTGGGGTTCCAGGGTGTCTGTGTGGGGTTTGGCTGGAGGGTCCCCAGCACAGAGGGGACCAGGCACTCCGGGCAGGGAGCACCCATGGGAGTGGAACCACCTCGTGTGGGGACCGTGCTAGTGCAGGGAAGCAGAGACCAGACCTGCTGGCAGGTATGGAGGTGGGAAGGTGCTGTGGGAGCAGATTTGGGTGCCCAGGGCTCCTCAGCCCACGGCGGGATGGCTCCATCCCGACCTCCCCAGCGTCCCCTCCCACAACATCCCTGCTTTGGCCTTGGGAAAGGGCTTGTGTTTATCCCAAACAGCCGTGACTTGTCTACACGCCAAGCTAGAGGTTATTCGAGGCTGCTGTCTCGTTCATCAGATCCTCATGTTTCATTAAAAGAAATTAAGAAATCCTCCATTCCAGAATAGCAACAGCCTGGAGCAGGAGAAACCCCTCCTTGCCTGAAGCTGCAATTCCCAATGTGGAGCACCCTGGGCAGGGCTGAACCCCAGCTCTTGGACAGAGCCCTCCTGAGCTCAGCTTGGCCACAGGGTGCTGAACCACAGGGGGATGCCTGAGGTAGCCCTGCACCGCTGCCAGCTGTGTCCCCACGAGAGCTGTGACATGCCCGTGGTCACCCATGGGGTGGTCATCCTGCCCAGGGTCTTGTGCAGAGGTTGGGAGACACCCAGGGCTTGGCCAGGAGCTGTTGGGGGGTCCCACCCGTGCAGCCCACGGAGGGGAAGCTGTGGGGCTCTGGAGTGGCCCCACCCCGGGGGTGTGGGGCTGTGGGACCCTGGGGCTGCTGGGCCCCCAGACTGGAGCGACTGGAAATGGGGAAGATTCACAACACAGAGACTGAGACTATAAAGGGAGCTGAGGAAGCTCATAAGGAGGTGTAAATTGGAACAATATGGGCTGTGTCGTGTCCTGATTTGGCTTTGGGGAATTAAGAGCTAATCTTTTCCCTGAGACTGGGATTGCTGGAGTTGTGCATGCGGCACACGAGGGAGTTTGGGATCGCTGAGCAAAGCTGATGCAGGAGATGCAGGGCTGAGGTTTGGGATGATGAGTTTTACATTTGGTCTTTCTGTGGTTATGGAGGGGCACGTTTAAAGTAAAAGCCTCCTCCTGCAGATCTGCTTTGTTAATAAAGGATCCCAGTGTGTGCTCAGATGAGAGAAATAGGGACCAAACTGGTGCAAGGGGGCTGGAAATGGGTGGCAGTAGATTATAAACTGGAGGCATCTAGGAGAGCTCAAACGCCAGAAATCAAAGCAATTCCAGCTGGGAATGGGGGGACCGGGTGTGGATGGAGGAGGCTGGGCTGGGAAAGGACAGGAAGGTGATGTTGCAACCTCCAGCCCTTGGCCTAAAGTGGAGCTTTGGCTCCTGGCAGAGATTTGCCTCCTGCCCACGTCGCTCCTGTGCGTTAGATGTGAAATGAAAATAAATTTGTACAGTGCTTAAAACCAGGCTGGACAGGGCTTGGAGCAACCTGGGATAGTGGAAGATGTCCCTGTCCATGGCAGGGCTTTAAGTTTCCTTTCCATCCAAATAATTCTGGGACTGTGATTCTATAAATGTGAGCTCCATCAATGAACACACACAAAGACATTAAGAAACTCCAATTCTCACTGAAAACTTGGCATTGCAATGATATAACACAGCAATACTCCATGGACTCCATCCATGTGAACGCTCTTCAGGAACATTTGGCTTGAGAAGGTTTTTTTTTTTTTTTTCATTTGCTTTTTCTCCAAAACTGCTGCTCCTGCTCTCACGAAGGTTTTGGGGCCTCCCCTGTGCAGCCCCCACGCCGTGCCCTGGCAGGAGGCTCTGGCTGCAGCCCTGCCTGTGCCCCAGCCCCTGCATCCTCCTCCTCCTCTCCCAGCAAGTTCCTTTGCTATCTAGGTCAAAGATTAGCAACAGCAATAAAAAAAAGAGGAGAGAAAGCAAAAGCCAGCAGCGCGCCTTTCATGCGGACATTATTTGCTGCTCGGCACGGAAAACACATCCCCCCTGCACTTCAGGCTCAGCTTTTCCACACCGGGCTGAGCAGGAGCAGGAGGAGGAGGAGGAGGAGGAGGAGGTGGTTGCGTGCCTGTGGAGGGATCAGCAAGGCCAGCCTGGAGGCAGGACTGTCCCAGCCCCAGGAGCACCTTCCCACCTCCTCGGCCATTCTGGCTGAGGATGCCCACGGCTCCTCTGGGCAGAGGGACAAGCCTCGCCCCCCCTAGCAGCCCAAAAGCCCCCCCGGGGCATGGAAGAGCTTTCCCTGGAAATAAATCCCTCCCCTGCAAGGCACAAAGTCCTGTGTGCTCCTGCTCCAAGGGATTGGTGTCCTTGGGGTGTGCTGGGTGCTGGGGGTGCTGGGCAGCCCCAAGAGGGTGGTGGGGGTAGTGGGCAGCTCCAGAGGGTGCTGGACAATCCTGGGAGGGAGCTGGGGGTGGCTGGGGGGTCTCAGGAGGATGCTGGGCAGCACTGTGAAGGTGCTGGGGCTGGTTGGTAGCCCCAGGAGGGTGCTGGGGCTGGTTGGTAGCCCCAGGAAGGTGCTGGACAGCCCCAGGAGGGTGCTGGGCTCAGGTGGTGGCAGCCCAAGGCAGCGTGGCCGTGCCTGCCAGCCCAGATTGTTTCAGCCCAGCGCCTGCACAAGTGGGTTTGCTAAAGCTGCAAGTTGATCTCATGGAAGGAAATTGAATTGTCGGCGGGGCCGGGTTTTATCTGGGCTTTGGGCTCCGCTGCCTGGCTCGGCCTATTAAGGTTTGCTCGTCAGATTACAGACACAGCTCGGGGTGAGAGGTCACGTTTAAATCGTGCCTCTTTCCTTTCTCATCAGCGACAGTGGCACTGAGAGGCTGGAGAGGTTTGGGCGAGCTGGGGGTGGGTGGATGAGTCCCTGGACAGCTGCCCGTGGGCACTGCAGGGTGAGCTGCACTGAGGTGCCAGGTGAGGGATCTTGTTCCTAAATGTGTTTTTCTCCCAGCCACAAATGTAGGTGACCTACTATTTTTACTCCCAAAAAAATAGGAAGGGAAAGGCAATGCTAAAAATGACCTTTCTCCTCTAATCACAGGGCTCTGGGAGCTGGAGATTTAAGGGAATTTATAAATAGAGTCAGAAGGTGCCCACTGATACCTAAAGTGAGGTGTGTGGGGACACTCCTCAGCGCTCTGGGAAGCTGTGGCTGCCAGGACTGGCTGGAATGGGATGGCTGGTGGATGGAGTGCTGATGGAGCCTGGCTGTCCCCTTCCTGTCCCCCCAGAGCCCCTGGGTGAAGGTTTTTTAATGACCTTAATCACCAGTTCATTTACAGCAGTCACTTTCCCCAGCACTGCCCTCCCCCAGCACGGGATCAACATCTGCTCCCCCACATTGCCCCTGGAAACTGCTCCTGTTCCACACCACAGAAAATATCCAGGGCATTAAAGTCGGGATGTTTTATAGGGGAGCTGTCAGGCAGCTCCGATCCAGGCTCTGACCTACTTAAAAGTTGTCCTAATCAGGGGAGGCATTTGTGTGTGTGCTGAGTTCACATCTCCACTTCCATGTGTCACCCTGGCGCTAGGAAATGGAAATGGGAATTATTTACAGAACGGAGGAGTCACATTGTGGGAGAGGAGGAGTAGGAGATGGGAGCAGTGCTGGGTGTCCGTGCAGGAAGGACACTGGGAATAGCTCTGTGGGGATGGGAAGCGATGAGGATGGGGAAGGGGGTCTGGAATCAGCCCTGGTTCCCCTCACTGGTGTTCTGGGGCACTGTAGCCATCTGGAAATGCGGGATGCCATGGAGGAGTGGGATGTTCTGTGCCCGGAGGAGGAGGAGAAGGAGGAAGAGGGGTGCTCACACTGCCCAGCAGGGACAGGATTCTTGAGCTCAGTTGCCTTTCCTGCCCCAGATTTCCTGAGGGATGAGCTGGGTGTGGCATCCCACGGATAACCAGGAGCTCCCAGCCCCTCCCGGGACCTGAGCTGGCAGGGCTGTGGTGGGGGAAGTCACCCTGGGGTGAAGGAGGGTCTCACTCAGCTCAGTGGGTGTCACCCACATCCCAGATGTGTCCTGCACCCCAGGGAACATCCCGGAGCACAGATCCCAAGTCAGTGCCGAGGGGTTTGGTGCTGGGACAGCTCAGTGCTTCCAATGGCCTCAGCTCCATGGTATGGACCAGGATCATCTGGATCATCTCCATGTGGGATCCCCCGTGCTCCCCACTCCCTGCCCAGGATGTGCTGGGAGGGATGAGCCACCCCTGACACAACATCCCGAATTCCCACAGCGTGTGCCTGCAGCCCGCAACAAGTCGGGAGATGGAACACGGATAGGTCAGCACGTCCTCCCTTCCTCCCAGGAGCAGGGGGAGGGAAGGGAAGGGCCTCCTCCTGCCCTCGGGGTGCTGATTCAGCCTCCGGGGATCCTGTACAGCCATGGGGTGAGGGGAAGCTCTTGCCCCAGAATTTGGGAGCAGAACTCCCAGTCCAGATGGGATGCTGACACTGCCTGGCTCCCACTGGGATTCTGGGCACCCTCCAGGTGGGACAAACATTGGGAGCTACCCCCAACTGCAGGGACTGCAGGGGGGAAAGGGGCCTCCTTAGCAGGGCCAGGGATCTGCTGGGGAGGAGTTGGGAATTTAAATATTCCTGAGGCCAAATCCCATTTCTATGTCACTGTTTGGCATCATGCAGGGAAGAGTGACGCCCAAGTAGGGAATGGGGGCACCCAAGCAGGGAAGAGCAGCACCCAGCCCAAAATTCCTGGGATTCAGGAACCAGTCAAGTCCTTGTCCTACCCTGGCCATGGAAGTGAAGCTTATGACTGGAACATCCTGTTCTCCTTGGCTGTTTTGGAATTTGTCTATGCTCACCCTTGGTTCCCACTCCCAGAGGTGTTTGGACAAAATAAGAAGAGCTGGGGGAAAATGGAGCTTCAACCCCTTGGAGAAGGGACCAAACCAGGGCCTGCTGGGCAGTGCAGCCTCCCAATTCCCGAATTCCTGCCCTTGCTCTCAGAGGGAGGTGGGACACTGGGGCTGCAGACATCAAAGGGGCAATTTAATGGCCTGTGCCCGGGGTATCTGCAGCTTCCCACTGCCCCCAAGGCTCTCAATCCCTAATTAAACTGTGCACAGCATTCCTTCCCCATCACACCTCATAAAAACGGGAACCCCCCAAACCCGGGCTGGGCTGCTCCAGGGTAATGATCCAGCACGGAGCTGCTGCAGATCCACAGAGAGCAGGGACCCTGCCAGAGGCAGTGGGGCCTGAGGGGGACAGGGGGGCTTCTTCCTGTGTCCCTCACTTTGGTTTATGTGTGAATAAGTCTGAATCCAGCATAATGAGAGGGAAAAACAACAGCAGAATTGGGAATGTGGCCCAGAGTGTGACCGAGGTGGCTCACGGGGCCACGAGAGCTGGGATCTGCAAGGACAAGGCTGTGGAGGGCAGGGACAGCCCAGCACTGTGGCTTCTGCCAGGATGAAACCCAGGAATATTTTGGAGCAATTTTTTGGGAGCCACAAAGGCTGTTGGAAGCCACAAAGGCTGTTGGAAGCCACAAAGGCTGTTGGAAGCCAGGGATTCAAAAGAAGAACATGAGATGGGAACATTTTAACATTGATTCTGTAGAGCTCCCAATATGTGGAACTAAAACCTTCCATCTCCCAGGCTCTAAAAACATGGATCTCTCATTTTCTCAGCTCCCACGGAATGTAAGGAGCTTTTCTGGAGAAGCAGCTTGTCCTTTTGTCCAGAGCCGTCCCTGGAGGGATTTAAAAAGCTGTGGCACTTGGGGACATGGGTGAGTGGTGGCCTTGGCAGCCAGGGAACTCCAGAGGGCTTTTCCAAACTAAATGGTTCTAGGACAGGGACTCTCCAAGCTGGAAAAGCTCTGGGTAATGCTTGGTCAGGTCTTCCAGCATGGGCAGGAGTCGGAGGGCTCTGCTGCTCTGGCCTGGGCCACCGTCCCCCTTTAATGTGTTTTACACATGTGATGAATATCGAAGGAATTTGTTTTTTAAAGCCTGTTTTGATTGAAATCACACAGAAAGCGCCTCATGCTCGGGGCCTTCCTGTGAGTTATTATTATTTTTTTCATTTTGGGGCAAGATTATGTTTCTTAGGCAAACAGGAAAAACAACAGGGAAAAAAGGCTCTGTTTGTTTCTTTAGCTTGGAGCTCAATCTTGGAGCGGTTCCCTGTGGTGAAGACCACGGAGCAGCAGCACTGTGGCATCAGAGGGTCCTGCTGGTGGTGATGGTGGGACTCCATGAGCTTAAAGGTCTTTTCCAACCTAAATGATTCCATAATTCTGGGATTCTGGGACTCTGTGATGTGAGAGGAACTGGTTGGGGTAACGCTGTTGTCCCCTAAACACAAACCCTTGCCCGTTGTTCTTCCTTGAGGTCCAGCTGTGCCTCCATCCCAAGGACGCGCCTTGAGGCAGCTCCCAGCAGCCCCTACAAGCCCCTCCATGAAATTTTGGCAAGTGGCAAGCAGGATTTAGCCAGTGGGATACCTGGGGGAGGCATTTCCCTCTCTTCCTCCTCCTCTGGAGAAGGAGGAGGGGGTGACCGGAGCTGCTGGAGGCCCTGCAGGGTTTGGGGCCGCGGGTGGGAGCAGGAACCCCTCTTGGTGGGAACGAGGAGGCGTTTGCAGGTCATTCCAGCATGTTGTCCCAGTCAAATATTTGTCTAGTTAATAAATATATTGTTGTTTTTTGCAGCGAGGAAATGAGGAGACTGCGAAGAAAAATAATGAAAGGCCTTTCTTGTGCAGCCCCGCTCTGCGAGGAGCTGGATCAGGCCCTCGCCTTCTCCTTGGCCCTCCCGCTCCCAGAAACCCTGCTGCGGATTTCACAACGGCGTGATTGACAAGATTAGGAATTATCTCCCCCTCTCCCTACATATAAGGTTACTGCTGCTCCAGGCACAGTGTGAAATTCCCCTTGCCGGAGCTCATTAAATGGGTCAATGGACGCGTTCCAGCTTCTCTGCAGTTCACAAAGGGCTGAGTCCTGGCCACCCCACCAAACCCTGTCCCAGGCTGTTGACGAGTAAGTGCTTCCATATGGCTCACCTCAGCATCTCCCGAAAGATAACACACAGCTAATGGCTTGCAGATTCCACGGATGCTCGTCGGGAAACGCGCGGGGACGGGGGGCTCAGGGCTGCCTTCAATCACAGCTGATTGGGACCGAGGGGACCCGCGGGCTCCCTGCCAGCCCCCGGCCCCCTCAGACCCTCCCCCAGGCTGGGGGCACCGGGAAAGGGCAGTGGGATCATGGAGTTGCCTCGGGAATTGGGAGCAGGAGGAGGGTGAGCGGCAGCCGCTGTCCCGAAGGCACCGGGGGCTGGAGGGTGAGGTGGTGCCCTCTGAGCTTTCGTGGATCTAAACAAGTCCTGGGATGAGGAACTACATGTATCCAACAGTGGCAAGAGCTGGTTCTTGTCCTGGATGCACCTCCAGGGCATCCGGATGCCTTCAGGCCAGAAAGCCAAGGATGTGGGTTTAGTGATGTGAAGACAATAAAATGCAAGGAAAGCATTCCTGCAGGGCTGTTTGCCTTCCTCCCCTTCTTTTGTTTCTAATCGTGCTTCAGAATTGGATATTGGGAAGAAGTTCTTCCCTGTGAAGGTGGTGAGGGCTTGGAATGGAATTCCCAGAGAAGCTGTGGCTGCCCCATCTCTGGAAGTGTCCAAGGCCAGATTGGACAGGGCTTGGAGCAACCAGGGATAGTGGAAGATGTCGCTGCCTGGGGCAGGGGGCGGGATGGGATGAGCTTTAAGATCCTTTCCAACCCAAGCCATGCTGGGATTGTGGGATTGTGGGGTTGTAGGATTGTGGGATTCAGTGATTCACTGATTCGGTGATTCGGTGATTCAGGGATTCAATGATTCAGTGACAAGGACACTTCTCTGAATCACATTTACTGTGAGGAACGAAATTACAAATTTCTCCCTGACATTCATCCCTGCCCATGAATCCCTGCAGAGCAGATGCTCAGAAACTCATCCTTGTCACCCGGCCACGGGCATGGCCTCCTGGCATTTCCCCTCTCCCGCAGTTGGGTGGCTCCTGTCACTCCCTGGCACAGGGAACGTTTCAGACGCACCCAAACATGCCATTCCAAACGCTGCTGTTGAATATTTGAGGATCCAATTCATATTTCATGAGCCCGTGTGCAGAATTCATGCGGCGGAGACACAATGGGGTCGAGAGCTCGTGTGAGTCAAAGCATCCCTGTGTCACAGCAGGCACCGTGGGACGTGGGTGTCTCTGCTCAGGCTGCGCCAGCACCCAGCACTGCTGTCACCCTGTCCCCACCTGCAGGGAGGTGGTTTGGGATGCTCTGGGACACAAATCCCTGTGCTGGAATATGTTAGAACACAGCCACAGTTTGGCAAGTGGGATTTTCTCAGCTTTGCAAGCGGGATTTTCTCAGCTCTCCCGCCATTTAAGCCACCCAGTGATGCTGTTGTGATGCTGTGGGTGATGAAGCCTCAGGGTGAAGTTCCTGCAATCCCCAAAAATGTCTGCATGTGGCACGGAAGGGGCCGGGAGCAGGGATGGAACGCGCTGCTGGAGGAGCCATGCCCTGGGTGCTTTATGGGCTCCAAATCACCCAGCTCGGCACCGTCACCTCCCGGTGAGGTCCCTCCACGCGGGGTATTTGTGTGGCTAACAGCCCAGTAAAGCCCTGTCCCGGAATCAGGGAGTCCTGCTGGAATCAGGACGTGCCCTTAACACCTTTCTGGGGGTTTCTGGCTCCCCTGAACCACGGGCCCTGCTCTGAGGGAGGCTCCCAGGCACGGGTCCACCTCGCCCGGCTGGGCTGAGCCTCACTCTGCATTTCCCAGGATGGGGAAATCTCAGCTCCGGGGAAGCTCTCCCTGCTCAGTGCTTCTCTCCAGGGTAATTCCGCAGGTCTCTCCAGCACAGGCTTCTCAAAGGGAAGGCTCCCTCTGGAACCATCTTTTCCCCACTAGAACCACTCACTGAGTGGCCCCACGATGCTGTGGGATCTCCTCTTCCAGGTGAGCAGCATGAACAGCCGGGTTGGGAAAGAGGGCCCGTGGTCCCAGGAGGGTAAAGGGCATCGCTGTAATCCCTGAAGGCAGCTCGGCATTGGGGCTCTGCTTTCTGCTCTCCCCTCCTTCGGTGAGAGGCTGGAAACCCCCGCCTCCGTCTGCTTTACACGCTGGAGCTGAAATAAATGAAATTACCTTTAATTATTCTCATTACTTTCCCCGGGAATGCTGGAGTGAAAGGCAGCATTTAGTTGTGAGCTACAGCAGGGCTCTGCCCTTCCTCCTGCCCCTCAAAACACTGCCAGGGGCCCCTGGCTCCTGCCTCCAGCCCCTGGACACACACGGAGCTGCTGCTCCATCCCGGCAGGATGAAAGGAGGGGACAGGAGGGGAAGGAGCGGGACAGCGCAGAGGGCGAGGGGAGAGCGAGGGGGAGCAGGGGTCAGGGCTGGGGGCTGGCAGGGGTCAGGGGTCAAGCCAGGCAGGGCTGGCCTGCCCATTTCCAGACCACCTCCAGCTGGAGGAACCCTCAGGGAGGGGGGAGAGGGGAGGTGCGGGAGAGTCGGGGGGGTTCTCACACCTTCACGGCCCATCACAGAGCAGCAGGAGGTGTCCGGCCACGGGGCACTTCCACCACATTGCATTCCCTGTTTATCCATCCTGGGAGGTGCTGGGGGATGGATCCTACCCCTCCAGAACTGGGAAAATGGGACCCACTCCTGGGCAGGAGGTGCTTGGAGAAGAACTGCCAATTATTCTTCTTCCCTGTTTAAGGATATCTGGACCTGCAGCATCGTGAGGTGCTGGCTGACACCTTCCAGCAGGTGTTTCCTGGGATATTTAAGCCCACATGTCAGGCAGGCTGGCTCTGGGGGCGCTGTGAGGCTCCAAGGGGGTTCCCTGTCATGGACACCCACCTCATGTCTGTCCAGCAGTGAGTTGGGACCACAGGGATCAGCAGCTCCAGGTGGTTCCTCAGAGCAGGCACCACTGTGATACCCTTGGCTCTTCATTCCCCACCTCCTAGTGGAAAAATAGGATTTTCTTCTTCCTAGCAGCAAAGCCAAGGAGAAATTCCCTATCTCCTGATCTGTGAAGGGGGGAGCATCTACCTTTGTGCCCAGCAGAGAAGAAAAAGCAAATGAGACCCCCACCCAACGAGACTTCCCAAAATAGACCTTCCAAGAAATCTGAGACGTGGGGAAGGGGAACTGGGGGGGCTGGGAGCCCCATTCCAGATGGACACTGGGCCATTCTTCTGGAGAAGGCCTTGTTCCCCTCCAAGGTCAGCCATAAGTGACACCGACCCCAGCGGGGCCTTAGGGAAGGAACCCCGAGACACGTTCGCTGTCAAATGGAATCTATTAACAGGGATTAGAGGCTTTTTCCCTCAATCCCCCTGTGACACCGTGATGGGCTGAAATTGCTGTGAAAACATCATTATTAAAAATGGGCCTATTAGTATTAGAATGGACAGAAGCTCCTTGCTAAATTTAGCAGCAGCCACCAGAGCAGGGAGTGGAGGGGAAATGGCACCAGGAAGGGGCTCTGGGAGACCTGGAAGAGGCGGGAGCAGAGGGGGCTGGGGCATCGCCAGCCCAACGCTCAGCACGGGAGGCAAAGTGGTTGCTTGGAAATGCAGCAAACGCACCATCATCCGTGCTCCAAGTGCATCCAAGAAGCTGGTGTGCAGGTTTGAAAGCAAAACCAGTGAAAGACTCCAAGTCAGAAACACAATTTAATAAGAGGAAAAGGAAAGAAATAAAAGAAAGTAAAATAAAATAAAAGTAATAGTACAAAAAATCCACTGACAGAGTGGACAGCCTGTTAGGGTTGTAGTGGCAGTCCAGATGAGATGGTCTGGTCGAAGCAGTGATTCCTGTAGAAACGTCTGGCAGCTCTTGTCTCCTTTGGGAGTCCAGTGGATAAAAGCTGCCTGTGCTGTCCCAAACCCTGGATTTATCCAGGTGGGAATGCTTGGCTCCTCCCCCTGGGTGGAGCATCTCACAATGGGGATCATCTCATTCTATGAGTCATGCAGTGGGTCCTTGATGGCCCATTAAACAGAGATAACTCCCGGAGGAAGTTATCTATGAGTCATGGGCAAGGCATTGTTAGGCTCGTTAACAGAAGATAAGGAAAACACTGCCCCACCCTGGCTCCAACGGCTCATGGAGATAGAATACAAACCTTGGGCACAATTTACATTGTAACCTAGGACAGCTGGAGATGCTCTGGACATGCACATCGTGCTCCTTCAGGCAGCCGACCTGGCTGGGAGCATCACCAGGGACAGAGGGACACAGCTCGGGGGTCGGAGGTGCAGCCCCTGTAAATGGTTTAAGTGGAGGCTGGAGGCTCTCAGGAGCTGGCAGGAGTGTGTCCCCCCGGAGGACACATCCCTCTGCATCCCATGAGGACACATCCCATCCCTGTGCCTGTTGGAATGGCAGCTCGGCACTCCAAGGCTCTCCCTGGTGTCCTTGGTGTCCTGGGGTGCCCACTGCATCCCAGGTTGCCTTGAATCCAAGGAGCATTTCCTGGGCTGGGCTAGAGAGCAGGAATTAGGCATGAGGACAGCAGGGACAGCAGAGTCCTGACAGCACCAGGGTGGGCATGTGGGCCTCTCCAGGCTGGAGCTAATCCCTAATTCCCTGGAAATTTAGGTAGGTTATTTTTTATTGCTGGGAAAGCACAGGTGGTGAAATCACACTGATAATTCCTGCCCATTCCATGCATGGATGGACTCCAAGACCATCTCCCCCCTCAGGTGTGCACATATCCATGGGGGTCCTGGGGCTTGGGAAGCTTGTGGGATGCAGGATCAGCCCCTGGATGCTGCATCCCATCCCGGTGGGAACTTGCACCAAGGTTTCACAGCCATGAGCAACTCTTCCAAATCTGAATTCATGGGGACAGGATGGACATGGCTTTGTCATGGTGTGTAACCCCCGAGGGACACAGGGCAGCCTGGGGGGACCCCCATGCCCCGGGGATGGAAAACAGGCTCCACAGTTTGGGAAACACCTCTCTGGAGCCAGCTTGGTTCTGTGGGAGGGCTCAGCCTGAAATTGTTGACAGGTTGGCTTTCCTACTGAGAGATGCAGTTTTATGGAAATCAAAGTGTTCCCGGGGAATCTGCTGCTTCTGACAAAGTTTTTGAGAGGAATGTGTCTGAACAAATCACTTTAACTCCCTTGCTTTATTTTTCACAGAGGTAAAAATAACTCCTTGGATCTTTAGGTGCTATAAATCCCATACAATACAATTAATCTAATATTTATAATATCGCATCTTGCATTGACTTTGTCAACTGCAACATTTAGCTGTTGACAAAAGGACTCAAAAATTCTCTTTCATAAAGCAGCCAGGCTGGCTCCGGGAATCCGAGCGTGGAATTCCTTATGCAGGGCAGGCTCTGCTTGGGAAACAACCTGAGAATGAAAGCCCCAGAGCTGGGGATGGTGTTTTGGGGGGCTGGTGGTGTTCAGCCCCCCAGGGAGGGCTTGAGGGTCGGTCTGAGAGCTGAGCCCCTGACACAGCACCCCCAGTCAGATTTCCAGGGATTTTACCCGAGTTTGTTTAGTCCCAGCCCTTCCCAGGCTGCTGCAGAGCACCAGATGGTATGCGATCCCCAGCCCTAAATGTTGGCTTTGATAATCAGCTCCATGTCATTAGGATAATTAAGGCTCATTTGTGTGCAGGCTTTCCTTCGATGTTTGCACCTCTCCTTCCTTCTCTTCCTTCCTCCCTTTCTCTTGCTTTCTTGATCCTTCCCTTCCCTTCCCTTCCCTTCCCTTCCCTTCCCTTCCCTTCCCTTCCCTTCCCTTCCCTTCCCTTCCCTTCCCTTCCCTTCCCTTCCCTTCCCTTCCCTTCCCTTCCCTTCCCTTCCCTTCCCTTCCCTTCCCTTCCCTTCCCTTCCCTTCCCTTCCCTTCCCTTCCCTTCCCTTCCCCATTTCTGCCTTGGGCTCCCAGATTCTGTCTGGGAACAGAATTTTTGGCAGGACCTGGAGTGACAGGACAAGGAGTGATGGTTTTAAACTAAAAAAGGGGAGATTTATATGGGATATAAGGAAGAAGTTGGTCACAATGACAGTGAAGAGGCCCTGGCACAGGTTTTCCAGAAAAGCTGTGACTGCCTCATCCCTGTGGAAGTGTCCAAGGCCAGGTTGGATGGGGCTTGGAGCAACCTGGGACAGTGGCAGGGGTGCCTGCCCATGGCAGGGGGTGGAACAAGATGAGGTTTTTCCCTCCCAATCCAAACTATTGCATGATTCTCTGAAATCCAGATTCTCCCTGGACTCCATTCCCTGCTGGCAAGGGTGATATGACAACTCTGCTGATAAAAGGTGCCCGAGGACATCACAAACCTGGTGGCAGCTGGGCTGTACTGCCACCTCAGCCTTCTGAGAGCACCAAGGTCCTCCAGAGCCACTTCTCCCTCAATCCCCATCCTCTGGGAACAGCTCTCCCACTCCCCAAGGACCACCTGGTTTTAATCTGCGGGAGATGGACAAGCAGACAGGACAGACCACGCAACCCCTCACCTGGGTTTACAAACCTTTTGTTTACAACTCCCAAATTCCCTTGGAAAGCCCAGATCCCTGTGGATGGGATGTCCATCTCCAGCAGCATCTCCAGCTCTCTACCTTCCCAGAATTCATGGATGGGCACCAGAGGAGCCATTGTGCCAGCGAAATGCTGGGCACATCCCACCCTCGGAAAAGGGGCTCCTTAATTAACTGTAGGAATAAAGCTGTGGCCAGTCCGTAACCATGGTGATGCAGAGCCGATCCCAGAGGATGGCCAGCCAGCTGGAATATTTTTTGGACGGCAAAGCTTCAGCCCAACGTTTAATGGTGTTCGACTCTATCCGGGGAAACAATTACATGCTCCATTTTCAACGGAGTCAGCCGAACAATAGAGTCAATGAGGCAAAATTTCGGCACAGGCTCCTCTGCTCTGCCGGGAGCTGCTCCTCTGCCAGGCTGGAGCTGCCTTCCGAGGGCAGGTCTGGGGACACCTGGGGGCTGCAGGTGACAAGATCCACCCCCACATGGAATGCCACAGGTCCTGGCGCTGGTGGCGTGTCCTCCTGGGCTTCCTTGGGTGGCCCAAACACTCAGCTCTTGTCCCAACCAGCGTCGGGTGGTTGGAAGGGTGGCTCAGGGACACCTCCCTGGCTCTGCACACCTGGAGCGGGAGGTGTCCCTTGCTGGTTTTGCACCTGCTCACTTTGGGGTCTCAGTTTCTCTCTTTGGGGGTTCCAACCTGAGAAAAGGAGGCTCAGGGGGGCCCTTGTGGCTCTGCACAAATCCCTGACAGGAGGGGGCAGCCAGGTGGTGGTCGGGCTCTGCTCAAGGAATGAGCAGGAAATGGTCTCAGGCTGTGCCAGGGGAGATTTACCTTGATATCAGGAAATTTCTCCACAGAAAAGGTGGTCAAGTCCTGGCACAGAACAGCGATGGAATCACCATCCCTGGAAATATCCAAAAAAGTGTGGATGTGGCACTTGGGGACACGGGTTAACAGTGTCCTTGACAGTGCTGGGGCATGATTGGACTCAGTCTCAGAGGGCTTTTCCCACCTGAATGATTCCATGACTCCACGATGCCTTGCTCTCCTCTTCCTGTGTGACACAGACATCCCTCTTTTTCTCACCTCCCTTTCCCAGAGCTCGCCCTTCCGCAGCTCCCTGACCTCCTTTCTCCTTCAGGAATATCCTGTTCCCTCCACGTGTGTCACCACCATTGCACACCAACCCCGTGGCCTCCAGACACGCCAGCCACAGAAATGCCTTTTAAGGCCTGCTGGGATTTAATTAATTGCTGCCTTTATTTTATTAGGATAAAAAATGCAGGTCTGGAAAATCTTTCCGAGGATGACATCAGTGTCTTCAGCTGAGTTTGGATTTGGTTGGTGTTATTTTAGCTATTCAAGGAATGTGAGGAGTCGGGGAGCCTGGTGACTCCTTGCCTGCTGCCACGCCTTGCTCGGGCTTGTTTTTCCCTGTCCTTGACCTCAGCACATCCATGGAATGACAATCCACCCTGACCTTCTCCATTCTGTCCTTTCTCTCCAAGGCATTGGTTGGTTCCCATGGTGGTTCAGCTGATCCCTGACACTCGGGGCAGCTTTCTTCTCCGTGGTGTTCCCTGAGGTTTATTATCCCCCTTTTTCCTCATCCCAGCCCTTTCACCTCTGGTTTTATAACCATGGGCAGGGCCAACAGTGAATGGACAAGCCTGCTCTTGCACAATTGCTCCATGAGAACATTCCTTGGGTTCGCCATGAGCGTTTCCTCAGCAGTTTAACCCCAGAGAGGCTCTTTGGGGTGCCCATCCCAAGACCTTTTCCAGCCTCTTGAGGTCACAAAGACAAGCATTTGTTCCTAAGTGCCATCTTCCAGCTGGGCTCCCAAATCCCTGGTTATTCCTGAAGATTGAGGCCGCTGCTGTCCCAGTGACTCAGCTTGCATTGATGGAAGAGCTTAATTAGGGTTACTCAAATGAGAGTTACTCAACTGGATATTCACCCCCATAGGAAGAGCTCTGTCTCCTCACTCACCCTTCCTGACTCTTTTGGGAAAGCCAACTCCAGGATTTATTGCAGGTTCCGGCGTGTCCCATCTTGAAGGGAAACATTTGCCTCCAGGGCAGGAGGGAACATCCAAAAACCTCCACTTCTTCCTCCTCTTCCTCCTCTGACTCTGCCCTTTCTCCACCTGCCCATGGACCTCTGGCACCACCACACTCCTGAGGCTTGGAAAGGGCCTGGAAAAGAGAGGAAAAAACCAGTTTTTCCTGAGGTTTTACACATTTCTGCTGGCACTCCTTGGCCTGGCGAGGGTGGTGAAGGAGGGGGGTGGAGAAGCTGTCTGGGAATGGCTGTGGTGGGACAGCCTTGGAATGACCCCCAAAGACCAACTCTGCCAAAAATGAGTTTGGCCTCTGCTTTGATCACCAAGCTCAGTAGGAGAAAATAAAAGAGAAAAAGAGGGAAAAGTGAAGAGCCGGGCTGGGCTGAGAACAAATTGTTTATCTGTATTTTCCATGAAGCATCAGCAGTTCTTTAAAGAGGACAAAACCAGAGGGACCTTCCAGAGAAATCCTTGTAGGGGCTGGGGAGGTCTAATTAGTTTCTATATTTGACCAACGTAAAAGTTTATCTTGAAGCCTCCTGTATTTTTTAAATATGACATCAACGTCTTCGGCTTGGCTTTGATTGTCCTTAACAACCAGGTTTTATTATTATTCTTTTTTTAAAACTGTTTCAAAAAAAATGTAAGGGGAATATTTACTCAAGGCATAAAAATACCCCTGAATTCTGATGGCTTTGGCAGAGAAGTGGTAGCCCCGTTGCTTTTCCATGTGATAAATCCTCCTGCTGCCATGCTGCTCCCACCCCAGATCCAAGGATTGTTTAATTTCCAGCTCGATTTTGAAAACCCAAAATGTTTGGAGCCCAGTTAATGTCGTATTAATTTTTTAAGGCAGCAAGGCAAAGTGGCTCCTAACATAAATATTTTACCAACCATTTATAAATAGCGTGGCTGCTCGAAAAGAACAACACCGTTGATCAGGAGGCTTTGGAGGCTCCGTGCTCGGTGCCAGAGGGATGGATGGATTCAGGGTGGGAGATGTCGGCAGCCACTCCAATGTGCTGGAAGCTTTTCAGAGCTGGAATTTTGTTCCTGTTTCCCCCCTATTTTTTTTTTTTTTGTGTCCTGGAGTTGATTGTGCAGCTGTTCCTGACTGTGGGGAAATCCGTTCTTGACATACTCCCATCCTTGTCCTGCCTGGATCAAGGCTGGATCCTGTCAGCACTGCTGGAATTGGCACTGAAATAATGAGGGCACCGCAAATCCTTTCTGGGCTCAGATCTCCAACCCTGACCTGAGGATTTGATGATTTCGTCTCCTGTTGATGTTGGAATTCTCTCTGGATCAGCAGCAGCAGCTCTCTCCCTCCCATACCCACCCTGGGACCTTCCATGTGCCAAGAGATGGGATGGAGGGATGGAAAGAACTGGAGGATGAGACACAGGGAGGGAGAGACTTTCTAAAATTCACTTTTAAATGAGTGAAAACAGCATTACCCAAACCCTGTCACTTTCTGGGGAGGATAATCCCCCTTTCAGATGTTAACGGGAAGGAATTAAAACAAGGATTTGGCTCTTCTCTCCTCAGAGCAGGAACAGTAATTCCGTAAGTACATCTTGGGAAGGTTTCCAAAGCATTGGGAAGGGACAGTAATAAAACTGGACAGGTACCTTGGAGAGCAGGAATGGGATGTAATGGCCAAGGGCCTGCATAGACCTGGCCCTGCATCCTTCTCCTGCCTCTGGAGCAGTGCGGAAAATGATAACAGAAGAAGGCATGGGATGGGATGGGATGGGATGGGATGGGATGGGATGGGATGGGATGGGATGGGATGGGATGGGATGGGATGAGATGGGATGGGATGGGATGGGGTGGGGTGGGATGGGATGGGATGGGATGGGATGGGATGGGATGGGATGGGATGGGATGGGATGGGATGGGATGGGATGGGATGGGAGGGGATGGGATGGGATGGGATGGGATGGGATGGGAGGGGATGGGATGGGATAGGATAGAATTGGGAAACCTCTTTGCCAAGCTGAGCTCTGTGTGGGCCTTTGGAAATGGTGGGAGGTGTGGAATGTGCAGTGGAGGCAGGAGCACAGCAGAAGGACCTGGACAGAGCCTTTAGAGTTTGACTTGGATCGAAGAAGCCAAATACCTGTCCCTGACCCTTGCAGTGCTTCCCTTCAGCTGGAGGCCAAGCTAATAATTCCCTCCCCTGCCACGGAGGCAGGGTTATTTCCTCCTCAGATTGTGGGATTTTATGGCTGTTTGCACAATTTCTGGATCACGTCAGCCAGGAACAAGCTGGGAAGACATCCCCACCTTTCTGGGAACATGTGGGAAAAGCAAACACTAGGATATGACCTTCCCTCACTGCATGGGCAGCTCCTGCCCATGGCGAGCTGGTTTCACCCAGGGCAATCAGGGCGATTTCCCTGCCTTCCATCCCCATCCCTCCTTCTGCAGGCATTCTGTGGGATAATTCCCTGCCCAGACGTGGTGCTGTGTCCTTGCCATCACTGGGTTCACATGGACAGTCTGGCACACCAGGAATTGCCAAGCCACTTCCTGGCCATGGAAGCAGCGTCGGGAGGAAGATGTCAGCCAGTGACGGGAAGCACCACGAGTGTGGTCGGCAGTATCCAGGGATCCCGGGATGTAAACACCAAACACACACAGGGCTGCCAGAGGAGAGGGGGTGGAATGAATAGCACAGGCTCCACGCCAGCTTCCCAGGGGCACATGGAGTTTGGGGCTGGCACAGGGTTTGGGGGGACAGGGAATGCCTGGATTGCTTGGGGAACTCTGGGGATAGTGGTTTGGGTCTCCCAGGTCTCCCAGCCTTCCCGGGGTGTCTCCAACCCAAGCTGGGGGAAAGGATCCATGCAAATCTTCCTGCCAAAATGCTGGCTGCCCTCTAGGCTCCTCCTGGGATGTGGCAGCAGCTCCATCCCGAGCAGCTGGGGCAGGAGCGAGGTTCCTGCAGCCCAACAATAGCAGAGCTCAGGCCAGCCCTCAGCCCCTGGGGCTCTCTGCCACCCCGCTGTCCCCGGACATGCCGGGGACGCTGGGACACCAATCCAAGCCTGGATGTTTCCTGCATCCTCCTCTTCTCTCCCCCCGGCCTGTCTTGTCTGCATCCGATGCTCCGGCAAGTATTAATAGAGTTGCAATGTCTGACGTCTCAAAGGAATCCCCTGTTGGGAAAAAGCTGCTCCGGGAGCTGGTGGTGGAATGGCTCATCCCTTCTGCCACGGCATTCCCGGCTGCTCCCGGCGCAAGCCCTGGGCGTCACAGGGCTCCTGGATTTCAACCTGAATTCCAAGGGTTTGGGGGTGCACCGCATCCGCCCTTTAGAGCATTTAATGGGGTTTTACTAGGGGTAGTTTTACAACTTTAATGCACTTAGCACTAATTTGGGGAAGTTTAATGCCAAACACATAAATGTTGGATGGGAGACGGCCGAGGTGTTTTACGGCCTCTGGGAATTACCCAAAGTATGTGGGGCTCGTTTTGGCTTCTGATATCACTCAGCACAAAATTCCCGGTGCCTGGCCGGGTGCCAGGCGCTGGGGCTGATGGATGGCGGTGGCACTCTCGGAGCGGTGACCGTGGCCATACATAAACCCCAGAGCCAGGCAAGGGCTCAAAGCCTCGTTAAAGCCTTCCCTAATCTGGCAGGATCAGATTTGCCTGGTGCACTCGGAGCTGCTCCCACTCCCAGCCTCTGGTTTGTGTGGTCGCCTCAGTCCGTGTTGTGGGGAAAGCGGAGACGGCTTCAGTGCAAGGAAAACACCCCGGGAGGCTGGGAGGGGGAACCCACTGGGAAAACTGAGCAGGATGTGATGGAGCAGGGACCAGCCGAGCCAGCACTGTGTCTCTGCCCGTCCCGTCACACCTCCTCCATCTCCAGGAGTCCGTTCCTCTGCATCCCGTGGTCTGGAGGATGGAAATGCCTGTTTTCCACATGGCAGCGTCTCCTGTGGAGTGAGGGATTGCTCCGCTGTCAAGGCCAAAGTTAGGACAAGCTGGCTGAGTCCTGGATACAGCCTGGAGCAACAGGGAGACCAGGAGAATAAATCCAGTGGGATGAAGGATACCCAAAAGTCTGTGGCAGGAGGATGGACACACAGCCGCTGTGTCCTCTGGAGGAGTTTTAAAGGACTGTGGAAAAGTTGCTGTGTCTTTGGAGGAAAGGATTTGGCTGTGGGTTTGAGCCCAGCCTCACTCCCCAGGCTCTGAATCAGCCTCATTTACAACAACTCCTTCATGGGAAAGCCAGTGGGGACAAGGATGGCTTGGAAAAAGAGAATCCCAGCGAACATCATGATGGATGCCCAGGTGTGGATGCTGAGAGGGAACTGTTCTGTCTGGGTCACGTCCTGGGAGCAGGCCCTTCCCCAGCGTGCAGGATGCTCCTGTCTCCTTGGGAAGGAGACAACCTCCAGCCCTTCCTCCACGCAGGAGGGATCAGCAGCTCCCTGGGAGCTGGGAGAACATCCTGCACAGCTCGCCCTGGGCACAGGGAATGAGCAGGGGAAGTACCACCCACAGCCGAGGAAGAAACTACACCCCAAAACATTGGTTTCTTGCTCAGTCCTTTAATTTAGCTAACGAGCTGCTCATTCCCGGGCTGAGCAGGCTCTCCCTTCCCCAGCCAATCCCAGGGAAGCTGTTATGACTGTAGGGAGTTTTGGGTGCTCTCCTTGTCCCAGATTCACTTGCTGTGAGTCAGAAAAATCCTTTCCCAGCCTTGTCCTTCAGGTAACTCCTGTGAACGGTGCCTACTGAGCAGGCTCCAAGCATTAATTTGTCAGTCATGTCCAGTCTGTCATTCTGCTTCCAGGATTTGGGATGAGCTGAGCCAAAGGCACTCAATGCCTTATCCAGGGCCAGCAGTGAAACCAGCTGGGTCACTCGGGCCACCAATTCCCAGCTCTGTGTTTCTTCCAGGGAGATGTGGCAGCTCCCACTGCAGAGGCTGGGATAGCTCTGAGGTGGGACAAAACCTGGGAAGCAGTTTGGGAAAGCCGGTGACTGGGGTCGGAGTGGGGGGACTGAGCAGGAGGAGGAGGAGGAAGGGAGGAAGGTTTGGGTTAGAGGTGAATCAAAGTCAGTGTGGCCACAGATGCTTCACTGCACACTCCCACCTGCACTGCTGCTGCCTGGGGCTTCCAAAGGGTGGCCCAGCTGGAGCCTGGGAGCTCCATGTGATCCCAGCAGCTCAGCGGGGACAGGGAGAGAGGACGGGATGGCATGGAACAGGTCATGTAATGGAACAGGTCATGTACCAACCCCACCTCTCTGGGAGCTGCCACAGCAGGTGTCAGCCGGATCCCTGGGTGCCTGTGCTACTCCTGACATTGCAGCCAGATTTCCACACCTCTCTTTTTGCTCCAGGTGTAACCTGCTGCTTTATCATCGCAGGCCAAGGGGCAGATCAGCCCCACAGCCCTGGCAGAGCAGCTGGGAGCTGTTGCCCCCACACAGCCTGGTTAATCCGGTTATCCTATAACCAAAGAGCTTATCTGCTCCTGGAGCTCCGCCAGGGACTTCTGCTGCCTCAGCACACAGCCCTGGGCAAGGGACTGCCCCGGACTGTGCAGTGACCCCAGCACAGCTTGTCTGAGCCATCCTGGCACTGATTTCCATCAAGGCACATCCCAGACACTCGGCCAAGCGGGGAGACTTCACTGTTCCCGGGCGGCCCTGCCGAATTCCACCGGAGCAGCCAACCTCACCGTGCACAGTGACCTGCTGCCCACCAGGATTGCTGTCTCGGTTCCCATCCCTGCTCCTCAGCTCCACAGGGTGTCCAGGCAGGTCCTGGCCTCTTTCCTGCAGGCAGGGTTTGCCCCCTTTCCCGGTGGAGGAGAGGAACATGGAGCTCTGGCAGTGCCTTGTGCCTGATGCCTCGGACAAACTCTTCCACCCCTGGTTCTGCAGAGCCACTTGTGCTTGGAGAAGGTTTTAAACCCATGGCACTGGCTACTTTTTCCCTGGGGAATTCCCTCACAGCCCTGCTAATCCTTCCTTTAATTTTATGCCTTTCCTCCCATCGTCTCTTTTAATTGCTTAAAAACTACCCTAAAATGAAGCTGCATTAAATAAATTCATGCTCCCAGGAGAGCCCCAAGAAGCTGCAGGTGGTTCAGAGGGAATGTAGACCAACCCTCTGGGATGCTCTGGGATCTTTGGCAGGAGGTGCCCAGGAGTCTCAGGGCTCCTATTCCATTTCCTTTCCTTCTGGGAATCTAATTTATGGTCTCCTGGTTGGGATGGGGAGGAGGAGGGTGAGCTGGGAGTGCCTTCCTTTGGTCTGCTGCAGCACAGGCACGGGGGGTCGATCTAAGGGAGACACTCTGCCTGCTGAGAGCTGGGAGAAGGAGAAAAACATGGAAAAATCCCTGTCAGGGCACAGCTGGGCCCCATGGCAGACACACTTTGCTCCAACCCTTGGGTACACAGGCCCTGCTGCTCCAATGCCATCGGGAGCTGCCTTGGCACCTCGGGAGCAAACATCTCCCTACCTCAGCAGCTGGAAAAGTTTGCTCCTTTGTTTTCACTCAACACAAACCTTGCCCTTCTTGCTCCACCGCTGGCTCTGACTCAGAGCTGTGCAAGAGGCAGCAGGAGGGGCTTGGGTCTGCCAGACCTGCCATGGCCAGCCCAGGGCACACACTGACCTGCCCAGACCCTGCTGTGACAGTCCAGGGCTCACACAGACCTTCCCAGACCCTGCTGTGGCCAGCCCAGGGCTCACACAGACCTGCCAGGACCCTGCTGTGGCAGCCCAGGGCACACATGGACCTGCCCAGACCCTGCTGTGGCAGCCCAGGGCTCACACAGACCTGCCCAGACCCTGCTGTGGCAGCCCAGGGCTCACACAGACCTGCCAGGACCCTGCTGTGGCCAGCCCAGGGCACACACTGACCTGCCCAGACCCTGCTGTGACAGTCCAGGGCTCACACAGACCTTCCCAGACCCTGCTGTGGCCAGCCCAGGGCTCACACAGACCTGCCAGGACCCTGCTGTGGCAGCCCAGGGCACACATGGACCTGCCCAGACCCTGCTGTGGCAGCCCAGGGCTCACACAGACCTGCCCAGACCCTGCTGTGGCCAGCCCAGGGCTCACACAGACCTGCCAGGACCCTGCTGTGGCAGCCCAGGGCTCACACAGACCTGCCAGGACCCTGCTGTGGCCAGCCCAGGGCTCACACAGACCTGCCAGGACCCTGCTGTGGCAGCCCAGGGCTCACACAGACCTGCCCAGTGCCAGACCAGCCCCAGGACCTGCACACAGACAGGGATGGAGCAAAACTGAAGCTCTTGGCCAAGAATTTTCCCCAGGCAGGGGTTGGGGATGGCACAGGGACCCTGCAGCATCCAGGCTGCTCATCCTTGTGTCCCTCCCTGCCTTCTCCTGCTTTGGGGCTGCCACTGTCACCAGTGTCCCTGTCTCATGTCATTGATCCACAGCTGCGTGGGGACCTCTCTGCTGTCACGGATTCATGGAATAGTTTGGGTTGAAAGGGATCTTAGGGCTCGTACAGTTTCACTCCCTGCCATGGGTCTGCCTCCCGCTGGACCAGCCCTGTCCCACACGGCCTCCTCCACTCCTTCAATCCCAGCACACCCCTGGGGGAGAGGGGAGGGTCTGCAGGGACCTTGTCCTGCCACGCACTGTGGCTCATCCCTGCTCCATCCAGCCTGGCTGGGCTCCCTGCCATGGGCAGCACATCTCCAAGGAAAACCCTGGAGAGTCCAAGAGGGCTCCTGCAAGGGCTGGCCACAGAGCTGGTGGGACACACAGCTGGCACCAGCAGTTCCTGCCTCTGTCCCCTTGGCTGTGGGAACTCCCCAGTCCGTCCCAGCAGCTGGATTTGAGCTGGGATCTGCCTGGCTGGGTCCCCGTGGGGCTGTCCTGGCAGTGGGGTCCCTGCCCCACTGGTGTCCCCACCCCCTGGAGAGCCCACCCCGCCCGGCCACGCCGGCACACACCCTGCCAGTGGCTGTGACAAGCACCGGGAGCGCTCAGACAATCCCCCCGCGGGGCTGGCAGACAGCTCCTGCTCCCCGCGGCTGAGCGGAATGCTAAAGCAGGCTTGGGATACATCCCTGTGGGATGGAGCAGCTGCGGGATTGGCCCCCACACCACAAACCCCGCAGAGTTCTGGGGGTGGCACTGGGGCGGAGGAAAACCAGCAGAGCTCCGGTACAACCCCGGTGTCATGGGCTGGGCTCCGTGGCCAGCAGTGAGGGCTGCGGGGACAGCCCTGCGCCATCCCGCTGCCAGCTCCAGCATTCCCGTGCCACCTGCACATGGATGAAGGGAAAATAGGACATCGATCACTCCGGGCAGGGATGGAAATGGTTGTTCAGGCGGGCTGGGAGGGACACACAGGTGCCGTCACCGCACATCGGGTGAGCAAAACATTAATTGGAAAAGTCCAAAGTTCCGGCCCTGCTTGCTGCTGCTCCGAGTGCTGCGGGAACGCGAGGTGACAGCAGGGAAATGGCCACCAATGTCCCCTCTGTGCCAGCCCCTGGACACGGGACAAAGCTGAGGGGAGCCCCAGGCTGCTGGGCAAGGGATGCTGGCCCTGCACCCGCCGGGAGAAGGGTCAAAGCCGGCAGGGAGGGACAGAGCCCGCAGGGGGACGGGACAATCGATGCGGGAGGTGACACTGCGGGCCCTGACCCAGCTGCTGCTCAAACACACCAGGCCACAAGTCCCTGGCATTCCCACGTCTCTCAGGGTCATGTTCACAGCAAAGGTGAAGTCAGGGAGCCCTGACACCTCTTTATTCAATCCCTGGGAGAGGGAGGAGTTCAAATCTTCAGATTTCACCTGAACGTTAAACTGGAAAAACTGTCATTTAATAAATAAAGAAAATGTCTTTTTAAAAATCTTGCCCTCAAAGCTGGGAAGTGTTTTTTGAAGCATTTTGGTATGATTTCGATGTTTCAGCTCCGAGGAAAAATGCTAAAACTGAACTGGGACCCCTGGACCTCGCAATGTTTTCATAATTATTCACCAAACACGTCGATGAAATATAAATGTTTCCACAAAGCCCTTCTAGTGTGTGGAATCAGCATTTCCTGACTCCAGCATTCCAGTGGAAAGTGTTTGGTCACCTCTCAAAAATGCCTCCTCTGAGCTGATCATGCCCACCCTGCCCTGCTGCCCTTTTCCTTGGGGCACCCAGGCTGCTGCTCCCAGCTCAGTGCAGAGGACACTGGATGGGGGGTAAGGAAAAATATTGGAGAAGCCCAAGTGGATAATTTTAATCTCCTTCCCTGCTGGGAAGCAGGAGGCTGGGGGCTGTTCCCAAGCTCAGAACCCCTTGTTTTGCTCTGCCACTCCCTCCCAGTCTCTCCCAGATCCCAGTGCTGTGCTGGGATCCCATGATGTGTTGGATCAGACCAGGAGGATTCTGCTCTCCACAGGGAGTAGCCAGAGTGGGGCACCAGGGGGTCAGAGGGATGAACCCTCCTTGCTCCAGGTACCCACCCAGGACACCTCGGATCTGGTGCCAGCAGTGCCACCTCCACGGCTTCCTCAGCTCAGGCAGGAATTGGGAATCTCCCTGGTGGGCTGAGCTCAGAGAAGCCACAACATTTTCTCTCCCTTCAGAGGCTTCTCAGCCTCTTTCCTTGGGCCATTCCTGGTTTTGTGATGCTTTTGAGAGGCTGCGCTCCAACGGGGGGATGCAGCAGCAGAATCCTTGTGCTTGGCTCCCTGTGGGGAACAGAGGGAATTGGGATCACCCTGATGAGTTGAGTGGAGGGGAACGTGGTAAGAGATGGACAGACTCCATGAGAGCCTCCACGGAGCTCTTTGGGAAGGATCCTTCTGGTGTGGTGGAGGTGCCGAGTCCTGAGCTCCGCAGGCTCCTGGCTCTTCCCAGGGCTCTGCAGCCCCCCCAGCTCCCCATGCCAGCTCCAAGGCTGCTCCCAGCGCTGGGGCCACGAGCTCTGGCAGCCGGGAGCGAGCACTGGCACAGGGAGCCGGGCCATCTCACCTCTGGTGATTAATTATCCCCTGAGCCTGCCGCCTCCTTCACCTCCAGCCATAATTCAAAGGTTCTTAAAAAAAGCCATGTTTTTCTTCTCCCTGTACCATTTAATTAGTTACACATGTCCCCGGGACAAGTTGGGTTTGGTGTTTCTTTTTTTTTTTTTTCTTTTTTAATGGAGCACTTGGAAAATTAAAAGGAAAAGGTGATAAGGCCTTCCTCATTCCCGGCTGCCCTCTGCTCCCAGCTCTCGGGGTGTTGGTCCCTTCATTCCCGGGGATGGACGAGGGTGCCGGAGTGGGCATGGGGAGGTTTTCCCGGGGGGAGCAGCCCCTGTGTCCTCCCCGAGGGGCTGGAGGGGTGGTGGGTGCTCGCCGGGTCCCTCTCCCGGCGGGAAGAGCCCGGGAGGAGCTGCCCACACCCCACTGCCCGCACCCTGTGGCCCACATTGCCGGGGCAACACCAGGTAAAGCTGCCCAGGGGCATCGGCATAACCTGCTCCTTCCCCACCTGCACCCAACTCCGGGAAAAAAAGGAGGAGAAAATCCCAAACCCGCCTGCAAGGAGCAAAGCTGGAGCAGTCTAGCCCAATCCTGCTCCTGTGGACAGTGCCAGCCCTTTTCCCTGCTTTTTTACACTGCAGCGGGATCCAATCCTGCTCCAGGTGAAGACTAGAGGTCCTGTTTCCCATTTATCTAAGTAAATATCTAAGTTCCTCTAAATATCTCCATATATAGATATATCTCCTCCTATGCAGGACTCCCCTCAGTCCTCACGGCTTCAGTGGATTTCTGGTCAAAGATCAACAGAGAATTCCAGAATGGTTTGGGTTGGAAGGATCTTAAAGCCCGTCCCAAGGAAGGCAGGACCTGCCAACAGCCCTGCTGGTGTCCCTTCAGCTCCAGGCTGGCCACCCCCAGGAAAAGGGACCCTCTTGTGTGAGGGGCCGTGTCTGTTCCCCCACATCCTGGCCGGAGAATTTGGACCCAGCCCAGGCTCTGCTTGTTCAGGATATGCAGTTCCCTGTCAGTGCTCCAACACTTTTAGTTTCCATCCAAAAACACAAGACAAAACACAAGTGGGGAAAACTCAGGCGGCCTCAGCCCAGCCCCGGAGCGGGCGCTGTGAATTCATCCGGAGTGAAATTTGTTTGGAGATAAGGGCAGGAATTCAGCCTGGGATGAGGGGTTTGCAAAGCCCCTGCCAGGAAATGTTTGCTTTAAAGGATAAAGAGTCCCCAGCCCAGCTCTCTCCTCCCCACTGCCACCATGACACTGTGCCCAGTGTCCTGCACACTGCCACGTGGCACAGGGGACAGTGGCCAGCTCATGTCATGGCCCCCCCTACTGCCCTCTGCAACGTGGGGGTGCCTCTGGGCAGTGCCAGGTCTCCCCCAGAGTTTGTCCCCAAGCTGGGTGACCTCAGTGTTGCATCACTGCGTTTCTCTTGGAATCTCAGGGCTCCCATCCTGGTGGGATGTGGTGGGAGAGGTTTCAGCTCCTCATTGAGGCATCCCTGAAACCCATCTGGGCCTCCACCTTGGAAAACCATGGAGGGATGAGCCCTGAGCTTTGCCTTCCTCCCAGTCCTTGCTGGAACCCACCCGGTCCTGCTCCGTGCGCTGCCGAGCTCCGGCCACGCCACATCCCTCACCTGCCTGGAGTGGGAGAGAGGAAAGGAAAGGGGAGGGAGAGACAGGTCCCCAGGAAATTGGGATTTATGGTGACTTGTGACAAGTGCGAGGGACTCACAGAAACCTCCAGGTTTTATGAGCAGCGTTTGAGGCTTGACTGGCTGCTTAAACACAGCTCAGCTAATCCCGGCACAGCGTATCCAGCACAAATTGGAAAAGGTTTAGAGGGAAGACAAGGGGAAAATGAGAGCATAAAACATATTTTACATCGTGTCAGAGGAATATGTAATTTACAGTAAAAGGATGTTAAACAAACAGCAGAGGCGGCCACGGGAGCAGGGATGGAGCAGAGGAGCTTTGGGCAGCAGTGGGGGGATCCTCCAGAGCATGGAGACAGTGATCAGCCGGGAGTGGCATTTCTGCTCCTCTCCAGAGACATCCTGGCAGTGGGACAGCTGCTCCTGGCAGTGCCAGGGCAGGGACAGAGAACACCACCCCTGTGGTGAGGCAGCACAGGAGGAGAATTCCCAGGGTCCTTAATTTTTACCCAGACCCATCCTGGCTGGGCTGTGTCTCTGCCTCAGCCCCTCCTGTGCTACCCCAGCTGGGGAATGGCTTCCCACAGCCAGAGAGCAGGCTTGGATGGGATATTAGGAGGAAATATTCACTGTCTGGGAGGGTGGTAAAGCCCTGGCACAGGTTGCCCCATCACTGGGAACGTTCAAGGCCAGGTTGGAGTAACCTGGGATGGTGGAAGGTGTCCCTGCCCATGCCAGCGGGTGGCACCGGATGGGCTGTGACTTTCCAACCCAAAGCATTCCATGGTTCTGTGGCACAGAGACCCCTGAGAGTCCAGGCAGGCACAGGTAGATCCCATCTTCCCTGGGGATCAGCCCAGAGCAGCAGCTCATCCAGCTGCTCCCTCTCACCTGCCCGTGGGAGGAGGTGGAAACCAGCCCAGGCGGGAGCAGCCTTGGCGGAGCAGCACAGCCTTTGCTGCAGGGGCCCAGGGAAGCTGCATTTCCTGGAGAAAGGAGCTTCCTTCTCCATCCTCCCCCATTAGCATTGCTGAAGAGAAGTGTCAGGTCCTGGCTGGAGAAAGAGCAGCTCTGGCAGGATAACGAGCAGCCGCAGGCCAGGCTGGGCTCCCAAAGCCTGCAGGAGCTTGGGGGGTGATCCTGCTTCCCCTCCCCAGCTGCCCTGCCCTGTCCCTGCCAGGTGTTTCTGTGCTGGTGCCAACACCTCGTCACCTCCCTGCCATGACCCTTTTCCAGCAGTGAGGCACAATTAGGAAGCTGCTTTTCCCTGCTGTGTCCAGCAGCTGCTTCCCTCCACTCTGCTGGCTCTGACCTTCCTCTTCTCCTCTGCCACGGAGCAGCCCAAGGCCGCTGGGAATGGGCAGAGCGGGATGCTGGGTTGTCACTCCTGGGGACACGGTGTCCCCGTCCCCACCTCTCAGCCGCAGCCAGGGGTGGCACTGGGGGGTCAGACAAGTCACCCCCCTGACCGACAGAGCCGTGTGGTGCCTCTGTGGGCTTCCTGCCTGGAGAAATTCCGGCTTTCCTTCAGCAAGGGCTCCGTCCCGGCTCTCCCCGGCAGCCGCAGGCTACCAGGAAATTTATTAGACTTGTAAAACTTCAGGGCTCAAATCTAATTGTCTCCTTCTCCCCCTGCTCCCTGGAGGGAAGCTCCTTGATTTAAGCCCCAATTCCAGGCCCAGCCAGTGTGTCAGCACTCAGAGTTCAAAGTCAAATGAGCCATTTGTGCCAGGGCCAAGGGATAATTACAGCTCCCGCGGATCGGGGACCTGGAGCAGCTCCTGTCTGGCAGAGGGGCACCATCCGTTGTTTGAGGACACCAGTCCAGCTCACTGGAGCTGGCTGGGACAGAGCTGAGACATCCCAGTTCAGCGTGGCAGCAGGAATGTGGTGTTTGTTCAACAGCACAAGCAACCCCTGCAGGCAAACACAATTCCTCTGGCTCTGCCCAGCCCCAAAATTTGTAGAGGGTCACAGAAACATCTGTGAAGGGACTGAGCCTGGATTAATGGCATGAGGGCTTTCAGCACGGCTGGGTTGTCTCAGCCGCATAAAGCAGCACCTGATGGGTAAGAAATGAGCTGGGTGGGGATAAAAGGTGGTTCAGAAATGAAGGAGCTGAAGGCTTGGCTTGGGATTTGACCCTCACACAGCAGGGATGCAGGGTTGGCCCTTCCTCCAAGTCTTTTGGGGAGCAAGGACACCCCTGTGCTTGGGATGAGGGCTGCCTGTGGAAGTGAGGGCTGGGAGTTCAGGGAAGAGGAGGGCTGGGATGGTGTGGGGCAGCGTGGGATAGCTTCTGCACTGGGGAAATTTTGAGCTGAACCAAAACTGGTGAAGCCATGGAGGAAGGGATGTTCCACAAGGGATGTTCCACAAGGGAGGTTCCACTGCAGGCTTGGGGATGATCCAAGCGCTTTTGCCCCTGTGATTCCCTGCAGAACTCCTGTCCAGTGCCCTTGCTGAGCCTGTTGTGCCTCGCTGAGCAGTGATGGGACCCTGTTTCCAGCCCTGCCTGCTCTGTGTCCCACTGAGCTTTGAGGCCTTTTGTGAGGCTGAGTGCCTTCATCTGATCCCTTGGCTGGAAAGCCACCCTGAGCTCCCTAAATCCCTGCAGCCTTTCTCGTGGCTGCACACAGGCAGTTTAATTGGGCAATTCTGTGCTTATCTGGGTGTTATCCTGGCAGGGATAGGGCTCCACGGCAGGCTGTAATCCAGGCTCTGTGTCACCGGCTCTATCAGCCGCAGCCACCAGGGGTTTCTTGCCTGAAGCAAATTTATTCCAGCAAATTATAAACCCCAGAGATTTTGCAGCTCTGCTAGGGGCCCACCTGGCAAGAGCAATCCCATTTCCCTCTTTGCTTCCCTGTTGAAGATAAACTTTGTTTTGCCATTCCTCAACTTTCCCTGAGCCATGCTGGCCGTGGCAGAGCTGCTGGGCTGAGCGCATTCCTTCCCTGCACATCCCACCCCCATTCCAGCTTGGAGAGGGTGGGGATGATGCCGTGGGGGTGCTGCAGGGCAAGAGCACCATCCCTGGAAGTGTCCAAGGCCAGGTTGAGTGGGGCTTGGAGCAACCTGGGATAGTGGAAGGTGTCCCTGCCCATGGCAAGGAGGGGAATGAAATGGGCTTTAAGGTTTCCAACCTAAACAATTCCATGATTCCCAAAAGCTGATGTGGAGCCCGGGGAATGTGGCTGCTGCTCCTGAGGGCTCAGACCTTGCCCCACTGAAGGATCCCACGTGGTGTGTGAACTCTCAGCCTTCCCTCACTCCCGGTTTCCTGGGCCTCAACGAGCTGCTCCCCAGCAATTTGCAAATCAAGAAAGGAAGTTAAAATTCCGTCTCCAGAAATAGCTGATTCCTGGGTTTGCAGCTTGTCTGGGAGCTGCTGGCAATTTTGTCATTTGTAGTTGGGAGAAGGGAGGGGGGAAGAAAGAAAAAGGAGAAAATAAGAAAATGCAAAATCCAATGAGGGCAGAAAGCTGAAGTCTGGATGGAGCCAGGAATTACAGCAGGAGCCCAGGAGATGCTTGGAGGTGTCCAACACCCTCTGAGCCACGATCCCCAGGCACGGTGCCATGGAGGGAGGTGACAACAGCTCCTTCCTGGACAGCTCTGCCATGCCAATCCATCACAGTGCCTCTCATCCAGAGAAATGAATGGATACAGCACCGGGAGTTGATCAGGGGAGATTTATGGGGAGGGATTAAAAGAACTAAATATCCAGAGCTGGGTGGGGAGATGTTTAAAGGAAAGGGCGCGTGTGTGCAGGCAGGGAGTGAAAAGTGTAATAACACTCTATAAATATTTGAAGGTGGAGGCACCAGCAGCAGATTGATTTATTTGTGGCTGTGGAAATGAGATGAGGCTATGCAGGAGGGATGGGAGAAGCCAGAGAAGTTTCCCTGAAGAAGGAGCACGGATCCCATCATCTGGAGGCAGG
Organism: Acrocephalus arundinaceus; assembly: GCA_021534815.1. Lineage (NCBI taxonomy): Eukaryota > Metazoa > Chordata > Aves > Passeriformes > Sylviidae > Acrocephalus > Acrocephalus arundinaceus. The sequence goes on along the minus strand of JAJEOU010002847.1, from coordinate 8,811,686 downwards.
TGGAGGTGCTGAGAGGACACGGGGAATGCGGAATGCCTGATTTGGGCTGAGTGGACCCTGGTGCTCTGGTTCAGAGCAGGATGCTGGTGGAGACGGTCTGGACCCTGTCAGCTCCATCAAACTCAGCTCCGTGAGCTTTTCCATTCATCTCCTCCCGAACAGCACCCAACAATGCCTGAACTGTTCCTCCTCCTCCTCTTCCCCCCCTCCCAGCCCCTCGTGCTGCCAAGCTGTTCATGTGTAAGGAGAACATCTTGGGCAGGACGCGCGCTCCGAGTCCTTCCCGCTTTCTTGGCGGCCCCCCGGCCCCCTCCCAGCTCGGTGTCACGTTGTCCCTGCCGAGTGTGCCACGCTGGGTGGCAGAGCCTGGCTGGCATCGGCGGCGCCGCGAACGCGACAGATGGGAGCGAGGAAGGCTCACTCCGCCTGTGCCAGGGTGAAAATGGCTCAGCTGCAAATGAATATTTCCAGAAACCTCTCCTTCCCTGCTTTATAATTATGAGCAGATTTTCTTGGGGATAAAAGGGAGGCTGGTTTCAAAAAAGAACTGACCCTGTGTGGGAAGAACGGTTTTCTTCTTGGAAAAATTGTGGTGGCTTGAGTGAGTTTAACTCTTCTGCTTCCTCCAGGCAGGAGAGGATTCTCTGAGTCCAAATTCCCATCAGCCGGCTCTGAGCCTGGGGCTTGGCTCTGGCAGCCTCCCGGCACAGGAACCAGCCAGTTCCTCTTTCAGGCTCTGTGTGGAGGTCTGTGATCCCATGGGAAGCCCTTCCTTGGAAGCTCCTGGAGCACGTGTGGCAGGCAGGACTCCACAGGTGAAGGGCTCTGGCAGCAGGGCTGGGAGCCACTGGTGGGAGCTGGGACATGGTGGTGCTGCCTGGTGATGGATGTGAGGGTCCCTGCTCTGCTCTGTGGTGCCCATCAGGGCTATTCCATGAGGAATTCCAGCCGGGGAGACCATTCTGGATTGGATTTGCATATGGAAATCCAACATGGAATTCTCTGGAAGGCATTGGGTGCTGCCCAGTGGGGGCTGAGCTGAGCACTGGGCTCCATCCCATGTGTGGGAGATTCTGCCAGAGATCATTCCACAGGGACAGAGGGAGGGTACGCAGCTGGGAATGAGCTGAGAGATGTCCAGGGTGACATCACACATGCCGAAGGTGACATCACACATGTACCTGATGACATCACACAATCCCATAGCCACTTCATGCATGTCCATGATCACATCACACACATCCATGTCACATCAAACATGTCCATGGTGATGTCACATCAAACATGCCCATGGTGATATCACGCACATCCATGGTGACACCACACATGCCCATGGTGACACCACACAGTTCTGTATCACACAATTCCATGGTGACATCACACACATCCATGGTGACATCACACATGCCCATGGTGATATCACACAATTCCATGTCACACAATTCTGTGATGACATCACACACACCCATGGTGACATCACAGATATTCACAGTCTGGTCAAACATGTCCATGTCACATCACACAATTCCATATTACACAAATCCACGGCCACATCATACAATTCCATGATCATATCTTACAATTCCATGGTCACATCACACATGTCCATGGTCACATTACACAATTCCATATTACACAAATCAGTGGTCACATCATACAGTTCCATGATCATATCTTACAATTCCATGGTCACATCATACAATTCCATGGTCACACCACACATGTCCATGGTCACATCATACAGTTCCATGGTCATATCATATGTGTCCATGGTCACATTACACAGTTCCATATTAACCAAATCTTTGGTCACATCATACAATTCCATGGTCACATCACGTGATTTCCATCCCATCCTTGTCCTCACCAGAGCATTGTGGCCGTGCGTGACAGCATCCCACAGGCTGGGAGCTCCGGGACACAGGATCCCCTTCCCTGTACCCAAACCACCTCCGCTCTGCCAGAAACGCCTCGGAAAATCCGCGTGACAGACGCGAGAGGCAAAGGGGTCCTTGGAAGTTTTCCCCAGCATGAGGGAAGCTCTTGAAGTTGATTCCTAGAACAGGCACCTTATTAGGGAGCGTTGGGGCGAACTTTGAACAGCTCTTACACGGAAACAGATCTGCCTCTCGAGCAGCAGTTTGCTGTGTTCCTTTTGATAACGATAATGATCTTACATTGCGGCGCTGCCTTTCATCTCGCCCGATCTTAATGAGCTTTACAGACAAATGTGCAAGCGATACGGGCAGATCCATTCTCCCGACAATGCCAGCACTGGATGTGGCAGGTGTCTGGGAATCAGCCCGCTCTGGAGCGGGAGGGATGGGGGTTTGTTTTGATTCCTCCTTATTTATTGAAAATGCAGGCAGCATTTTAGAGAAGTGGGATTTGGCAAGCTCAGAATTTGGCCAGGACAACAAAGTTGTCTCTCTGTCTTTCCTTTTGGAGCCATTCCTCTCCTCGATCCATATTTCAGCTGCGGCAGTGCCAGGGAAGGGATCGCTTCCCGGCGGCTGGAGCGGCTGCCTGGCGTGGAGGCTCACGGCTCCAGGGCTCTGCCGAGTGTTTCATGTGCTTCAGAGGTGCCAAGAGCAGGGAGATGTGCCAGAATAGCCCATGGCCCGTGCCCACAGAGCTCAGCTAGGCTTGGGCTGAGGTGCTGCATTCATCAGAGCCTCTCCCTGCAGTTCTGCTCCCAGTTTCTTCTCTCTGTTTCTCACTCTTGCCCCAAACAAAGGGGTGGGATCTGCTATCTCATCCAGCAGGATATTTCCAGGCACTGTGGTGTTCAAGGGTAGAGGTATCACCTTGAATGCCGGGCTCTGTGTCCCTGGAGTTTCATCTGTTCCCAATCCATCAGGCCAAATTTAGCACTGCCACGAGGAGCCCCAGGACAGCACATCTCCTCCATCTCCTCCATCTCCTCCATCTCCTCCGTCTCCTCCGTCTCCTCCATCTCCTCCGTCTCCTCCGTCTCCTCCGTCTCCTCCGTCTCCTCCGTCTCCTCCATCTCCTCCATCTCCTCCATCTCCTCCATCTCCTCCATCTCCTCTGTCTCCTCCATCTCCTCCATCTCCTCCATCTCCTCTGTCTCCTCCATCTCCTCCATCTCCTCCATCTCCTCCATCTCCTCTGTCTCCTCCATCTCCTCCATCTCCTCCGTCTCCTCTGTCTCCTCCATCTCCTCCGTCTCCTCCATCTCCTCCATCTCCTCCATCTCCTCCATCTCCTCCGTCTCCTCCGTCTCCTCCGTCTCCTCCATCTCCTCCGTCTCCTCCATCTCCTCCATCTCCCCCACATCCTTGAGGGCAACCAGCTCAGGAGTCAGCCTTCAGTGGAGAGGGAAAGGCAGGGTCTGGGAGCATCCCAATGTCCCCCAGTTCAGTTTTGAGCCAATATTCAGCCTAATGGTCCCAGGCCATAGGGAAACCTGCTGCTGCTGCTGCTGCTCCGGTGTTGCTGGAGCCTCCTGCCCTCCCTATCCATAAGGATGGAATCCTCCTTCTCCTCATTTAGGATTTTTCCCCAGGAAATAGCTGTCCCGCCATCCCAGCACCCAGCCAGGGCTGTGTGTGGGTGGCACTGTCCCTCCCCTCCTGGGGACATCCCAGCTCCTTCAGGGTGTGCCCCACTTCTTTTGGCTTTCAACCCTTTGGGGTTTGTGTGGAAGCAAATTCCTTTTCTCTCCTCTGCTTCTCCTCCTCTCAAGCTGACCTCTCCTGAGAGCCCTTTTATCCTCCTGTATCTCCATTTCCACCTCTTTTTCTGGGGCTGTGGTGGGGTTAACCCTTCCTTCGCTGTCTGGGGCCTGTGAAAATGCTGCTGCTCAGGATATTTGGTGTAAAAAGCAAACATCTGTGCCCTCAGGAAATGGTTCCATGTCCCTGCCACGGGGCCCACAGGAGGCTGGTGTGGGACATCCCAGCCCAGAGGTTTTGCTCTCATGTTTGTTCCTGAGTTTTTAATTCCCTGGGGAGCAGGAGACTCAGAAATGGGTCTGGAAGAAGATGTTTTGTGTCCAAAAAGAAGGGCTCTGTGGGGGGATGAGATAAAAGCTTGTTTGCTCTAATAAAAATTCATTAGTAAAGCTGATCGACAGCAAAGGACACCAACGCTGCCTCTCCTGAGTGCTGCTGTGTGATGGGAATGCTGGAGTGGTTATCAGGACACTGCCTGTGGATTTGGGATTTTTCCAGTCCAGGACTGTCAGGCTGCTCACGTGGCACTTGGTGTGGCTGCCCCATGCATGGAAGTGTCCAAGGCCAGGCTGGACAAGGCTTGGGCAAACCTGGGATAGGGGAAGGTGTCCCTGCCCATGGCAGGGGTGGAATGAGCTGAGCTTTAATGTTGTTTCCCACCCAAATGGTTCTGGAATTCTGTTCTTGGAAGAGCTGCCCAGACTCTACAGCTTCCATGGATTTCCCGTGTTTGCAGCCATTGCCTCACCCCGACTAACAGGCAGTGGCATAAAAGGAAGCAGTTTGCAGGGAATTTCGGAGCGTCCAAGTCCAGCCTGGTGGCCTTGGCTCTCTGCTTGTTTACAAGGAGACAATTGATGCTGCCACATTTGTGTTTGCAGCACTGTGAGAAAGGCTGAAATCTCTCCAAACCTGTTTTTCTCTGAGAATTAGAAAGCCACAAAAATAATTTTAAAAAAAGAAAAACCAAAAAAATAACCCAGAATAAAAGCTCACAAAAAAGAAAAACAGAACCAGACTGAGGCGTGTTTTTATCCATGTCAACTTCCATAAAGGTCCTCTCTCCTCTATTCCCCCATCCCAATATGAGCATCCCTGGGGGATGAATCAGCTGTCAAAAGTTGGGATGCAACCAAGGGATATCCGGTTACATCCCAGGGCTCAGGAGAGGGTCCTGCAGCTCCAGATTTGTTGGAAAAACCCAGCTCTACAGAGATGGGGCACTTTTAGAGACTTTATTCCATTATCAATCTCATAGAAGGGTGAGACATGAGAGGTGTGAAACTCAACACCATTCCATCAGAAGCCAAACTTTTATTTATTTCTTTTTATTTATTTTCTTTATTTCTTTATCACAATACCTTATAAATGTTTTTCAGCCTATTAGCTTCTGCCACACAGTGCTGCTAACACTTCTGACACCTGTCACCTAATATTCTACCCCACGTGGGAGTGAGGTAAAATATTGCTACAATGCATCTTCCACAGTTCTGATTCTCCAAAATATCTGGTCTCTTTGCAAGGCCACCATTTGAAACTTGTTTCCAGTTCGATTTCTCTCCCAACAATGTCTTCTCTATCCCAGGGCCTTTCTAAGCCCGCACACCTTATCTCAGAGTTTGCATGCAGATGTACAAGACTGCATGCAAATAAATGAAACAAAGCGTGAGCTTTCAGTCAGGCCTTGAGAACCCTCCACAAATCCATTTCTCACACGGAGAGGATCTTTCTTCCCCCTCTCCAGCTCCAGCACAAGGCCTGTGGTGCCAGCATTGAGTTAAATGCCCAATCAGTCCCTCCCACCTCCCAGTTAATTGCTGTGGTTGTTGCTGAGTGGGAGCCTTTGGGATCCATCGGCTCCTCTTCCTCCTCCTCTGCCCAGCTGGCCTGGGCCAGCTCCAGGGCCGCTTTTGGGGGCTGCCACTGCTGAAAAATCTGGCCTGAGATCCCTTGGGAATGGGAATGCTGCGTTTGCTGCCTCCAGGTGATCCATCAATCCGGGTTTGGGCTGGAGGGGGAGGGACAAAGGGAATAACTGGGACAGAATGGGCAGAGCCTAACGATCACAACCAGGGATGTAAGGATTTCTAGGGAAAGATGATTAATAATCAAGGAAAAATGAGCCAAACAAGGCCCCAGGGGTGAGAGGCTTTCCATGTTCTGGATGTGAGCTCATAGCTTGTCCCACGTGTGGGACATCCCACAACTGGTGGGTGCATCCCCAGCATTCCATCAGCTCCCTGGGATGTGGGAAGTTGCTGATTTCCATGCTCATTTCCTCACCTCTTGAGCATGGAAAAGCAGCATCCAGCACCCTTGCAACTTTTTTAGCAGGGATAAGAGCGAGTGCCAGGGAGTTTTGTTGTCTCCTCATCCTCTCTGGCATGGGAATGATGCTGGGACTCAGGCTGAGCTTGGGCTGGATTCAACCAAATTCCTTAATCCCTGAAAATGGGGAAGGCTCCTCTCTGCCTTGGGCTTTGTGGTTGGTGTCTGGATCGTGCACCAGAGGTGGCCCAGAGGCACACGAGCATTGTCACCCCAGGTGTGCTCATGACAGGAGCAGCACTGCAGGTTTGATGATCGGAATTGGTGACCTTAAAGGTCTTTCCCAGCCTTAACAATTCCATGATTTATAATCTCTCCCTACAGTTTTAGTGTTTAAAAACCTGATTTCATCTGAGCTGGTTAATGCCCTCTCCCAGCTCCTCCAGCTGCCAGGTGAATGTCACCGGCCCTGTGGTACGGGCAGAGGGGACACCTGGCCTGTGGAGAGCCAATGTCAGAGGCAGGGTCACCCACCCCGAGAGCCAGCCCGTCCTCTGCTCCCTGCAGCAAGGATTTTTCTTGCAGCAACATCCCCCCTGTGTGAGCCGGGGCTATAAAGAACAAATAAAGCGCTGCGCAAGCCGAGGGAAACGGCATTGTTTAAAATCTGCGCAAGGTTAAAAGGCACAGGGAGGACACGGAATGTGCGGATGGATGGCAGGAGAGCTGGCAGATCGCACCCAGGGGCTGCGGAGCGCCAGCCGAGCCTGCCAGGAGCAGAAGGAACAGGGAAATCGGGCTCCTCACCTGCTCCACGACTGTCCCGGGGGATGCAGATCAGCTCCGCGCCGCCGCGCTCCCGAGGGAAGGGCTGATGGATCGGTTTTTCCAGCGCCAGCCGTGGCCCTGCAGAGTCATCCCGAGCAATTAGCCGGGAGTGATGCCCTGCTGGCAGTGACAGCTCCCAGAGACGCTCCCACCGTCCGGCGCATTCCCAGCTGGAGAGCACCGGAGCCGCTCCCGGGGCTGAGTCTCCAGGGGCGCGGGCGCGGGCTGGAGGGGCTTGGGGAGCGTTTAGAGCCGTTTGCTCTCGCAGCCCCGCAGGCAGGGCCTGGGGCAAGTTGCCTTCCCAAATTAGGCCACTGTCAGGTTTGGCGGCTGAGGTTTCAGTTCATTTTCTTCCTGGCTCGCTCCGAGCAGCCCCATGCGGATTCCCGGGCCAGGATGCAAAGTGTCTGGGCAGCGCTCGGTCGGGGCTCCCTGCTGAGCTGTTAACACTGATTTTCCATGAATATTCAGGACTGTGAGAGGCATCCAGGATGCTCCTGCAGTCAAAGCTCACTGCCACTGGCTTCTCAAGGCTTCTTGGACAAAGCAGCCTTTGGCTCCCTCAGAGAAATCTTTATTCCCCTGCAGCCGAGTCTCCGGGTGAGTAATGGGAGAAGGCCCATCCAGGAAGGGAAAAACCATAAAGTCGTGGAATGGGTTGGGTTGGAAGTGACCTTGAAGATGATCCAGTTTCACCCCTGCCATGGGCAGGGACACCTTCCACTATCCCAAGTTGCTCCAGGTTGTTCCACCTGGCCATGAACACTTCCAGGGATGGGGCACCCGCAGCTTCTGTGGACAACTCTTCCCAATATTCCGTCTAACCCTGCCCTCTGGCAGCGGGAAGCCTTTCCCTGTGTCCATGTCACTCCATGCCCTTGCCCAAAGTCTCTCTCCAGGGCAGGAGTGAGCTCAGGTGAGGTTCCATCACCACCAGGATTTGTTTCCCAGTGAGATTGGGAAGGGCAGCACCTCCCCCAGCCATTCAGCACTAGTCCTGGAGCTTGGCTGGGGTGGGGTGTCCATAAAGAGCCCTCCCAAGGGCCTTTCCCCAGGAATGTCAGCCCAGACCCCCCTGTCCATGTGGGGGCCATGGGGGGCTCCTCCCTGCTGTGTCCCTGCTCCCTTCAGTTTGTGCCCAGAGGGAGATCCGGGAGCAGGGAAGGTGCTGAGCAGGGACTGCTGAGTTTTGCTCCCCAGCCTGTCATTCCCTGGCTGTCTGCTCCCAGCCAGCCCTGCTTTCCCACCTCAGCCCCGCTCCCAGTACATGGAAACAGCTGGATGGAACCAAATTTTCACTTGCTTCTGAAGAGCCAGCAGGTCCCCTTGCCAGGAAAAACATTTACTGACAAAATAGTCATGGATCTATTTCCCTTTCATCAGGGCGAGGGCGGCAGCGCCGATGGGGATGTTTCTTACCCAAAATTCAGGAATCACTGTCACTAAAATGGGAACCCAGTGTGTTTCAGAGTGGTCAGGCAGCTGACAACCATCAGCCCCCTGGAAGTAGCCCAGGGCTTGTGGGGAGAGCCTCTGGCTTGCCTGGCTCTGGTGGGCTTGGAATGGTTGTTCCTCTGAGAGCAGGGCTTCTGTTTAGTGGTTTGCGCTTAATAAAAGAGATTTTCCTGTCACTGCAGAGGAATTGCTGCTGGGCCTGGACTCGGAATTGTTCAGAACTTGGTGCCATGAGCTCCTGAGCTCAGCCTCTCCAGAGCCCTGCCCCAGCCTGGGATTCAACCCAGGAATTTATTGAGCTCTTCCCTCACCAGAGCTGTCTCCTGGTTGGAGACTGACTTCCACCAAGACCTGCTCCTGGTTCCTGCTTGTCCTTCCAAAGGCACTGCTCCTCCTGCAGAGGCTGGAGCAGGATCTGGGCAGTGATGGGGGGAGAGGCTTTCACATGGAGCTGCTGCTTTGGGGGAAAACAGGAATATTCATCCCATCATTGCTCCCTTCCCTCTGGGACACCCCAGGCTCCACCCCCACCCTCATGGAGAGTCATCAAAGTTGGAAAAGCCTTCCAAGGTTATCAACCCCAACCAGATGGGCCTGATCCCCCCCTTGTCACCAGCCCAGAGCACTGAGTGTCACATCCAGTCATTCCTTGGACACCTCCAGGGATGGGGACTCCACCACTGCCCTGGACAGTCCAGAACCTCCCACATTCCCTCTTGACCCCTCTCTTCCCTTTCCCTGTCCTCACACGGATGCACCCACACCCTTCTTTTGGGTGAAGTTCTGTGTTATTCCCGTGGTTATTCCTGCTGAGCAGGATTCTTGGCTCTACTCCTGCCAGCTCTAAACCCCCCCACGCCCCTTCCCTCTGGTCTTGGGGTCAGCTGAGCCCCGGGAGAGGAGAGCTGCAGGTTTCCAGCTGCTCTGGGAAAGGGTTTGGGGAGCATCCCATGGTTTGGATAACATCTGTGTGTCTGCCTGCCTTGCTCCACGGCCCGGCTGAGGAGCTGCACCTCTCCAAGGGCTCTGACTCAGGCAGGGCTGGCATCCCCACAACCACCGGGCACTGGCAAGGGAAGTGAATTTCAGCTCATTAATCCCTGGCCACATTCACCTCCCTCCCTCAGCTGGTTTTTCCAGGAGCCTCATCCAAGAGTGATCTTGTCGCTGTGTTTGTAGAGGTTTGGCAAGGACTCGTTCCCTGGGCTCCCTCCCCTTGCCCACTCCTTGTCCTTCAATTTGTTGGATCTTCCCTGTGTTCTCTGTTTTTCTCCTCTGTTTTTCCTTAGTTTCCATGTGCCCAGACACACACTGGAAGGGAAATTGGCTCCTGTCCCATTCCTGACCCTGCTGTGCAGAAGTGGGGGATGAGCACGTTGCTCATCCCTGCCGCAGCTCAGAGGAGGAGGAGGAGACCCAAAATGCATCCCAGAGACTTCCATGTGCATCTCGTGGGGGCACAGCCCCTCCGGCATCACTCCCCCATGGAATGCAGCCTTCCCTCTGCTCCGTGTGGTGCTCCGACGCCATCGGCTCTGCCTGGGGAAGCCCTGCCCTGCAGAGGCATGTCCAGGTTCCTGAGGTGCAGGAAAAATCCTTCTACCTCCTAAAATTAGGGAATATTTTGGCTAGATCTTAACCTGGATTACACCATGCTCTGAGAGAGAAGGCAAAGCAAGGATAACTCCGGGCAGTGTCCTGATTTCCATGGCAGGAATCTGAAGGGAGCTCTCCCCTCTCTGGCATTGCCGTGTTTGTTGACCAGACAAGGAAGAGGATTGGAAAATGGGATGCTGGAATGCAGAGTGCAGCAGGAATGATGAGCTGGCATCCCAGCTGGGGAGACATGGAGAGCAAGGAAAGTAATTCCAGTGAGTCAAATGCCCTTCCCTGGCCCCAGGCTAAAATCCAGAGAGATTGTGAAATATAAAAGGAAAGGGGAGGGAGGGAGCACCCTCAAACTCAAACAGAATATTCAGTGTTTGCTTTAAGGGGTGGCAATTTTCCTTGTCCCTCTTCCTCTCCAGAGAAGAATTAACCTCAGGATGAGGAGTCCAAGCACTTTGTGCTAAAAATGCCCGTCCCAGTTAAGTCTGGTTTTAGCCCAAAATTGCAAATAGTTTCCATCTCCCTGGAACTGCTGTTCCCAGTCAATGAGGCTTCACTCCAGTTACACACAGTCCTCAAACTGGTTAAAGGAAGAAATCCCCCCCCCTGCTCTTCCCTGTGCATCCCAGTGCATCCACCCTCCCTGGAAAAGCTGAAGAGGGAAGGTTTTTTGTCAAGTTTAAACAATGACTTCTGGGAAGAGCCGTGGCATGTGTTCTGCAGCAAATTCAGGGGGATGACCACAAGATTCCCTCTGGCTCCGTGCTCTGGGAAGCCATTGTTTGGGATGTGTTGCAGGGCTGTTTGCCTTGGCCCAGCGTGTCATCCTCTCTCCGAGCTTTGAATAGAATGGAGAAAAAGCGCTGGAAAAGTCTGTTCTCCATTTGCTCTTGGCGCTCATTGGGTTGTTTGTTTGTTTATTTCTTTGGGATTATTTTAAGGACCTGGAGGTCCCCACAGCTCCAGAGGCAGGACCTCCATGTGCTGCACGGATGTTCCCTCTCCGGCAGCTCCGATGGCAGGGCATGGGGAAGGTCACGTCCCCTTTGTCCTGGTGCCTGACCTGCATGTGCTGCTCCTGCTTGTGCTGGTTTGAAAGCAAAACCAGTGAGAGGCTCTAAGTCAGAAATACAATGTAATAAGAGGAAAATAAAAGAAGTAGAATAAAGTAAAATAAAATAAATGCAATGGTACAAAAAACATCCCACTGACAGAGCCAGAACACAACCTGTTGGTTAGGGTGGCAGTGGCAGTCCAGATGAAATGCTCTTGTTGAAGCAGTGATCCTGTAGAAAGGTCTGGGGGCTTTTGTCCTCTGGGAGTCCAGTGGGTCAGGGCTCCCTGTGCTGTCCCAAACCCTGGATTTATCCAGGTGGGAATGTTTGGCTCCTCCCCCTGGGCGGAGCATCTCCCCATGGGCTGATCTCATTCTCTGAGCCCTGCAGTGGCTCCTTGCTGGCCCATGAACCAGAGACAGCTCCCGCAGGGAGTTCCCCATGAGCCATGGGCACGGCATTGCTGGGCCATGGACAGGAGAGAAGGGAAACACTGCCCCAGCTGGTTCCAGCAGCTCCTGGGGATGGGGATGGAACACAGACTGTGGGCACAGCTGACATTGTAACCCAGGACACTGCTCCTCCTCCTCCTCTGTGTTCTGAAGGACCGAGGGCTCTCAGCACCCCTGCAGTTCTGTTTCCACCGGGTGAACGATGCTTGCTGCATCCCTGGCTACTCCAGGCTGTGTCCCAGGATTGCCACTGCCAGAGGGCAGGGCTAGATGGGATATTGGGAAGGAATTCTTCACTCTGGTGGTGGTGAGGCCCTGGCACAGGGTGCCCAGAGAAGCTGTGGCTGCCCCTGGATCCTTGGAAGTGTCCAAGGGCATCTGGAATATGGCTTGGAGCAACCTGGGATAGTGGAAGGTGTCCCTGCCCATGGCAGGGATGTGGATGGGTTTAAGGTCCCTCCAACCCAAACCATTTTGTCATTCTGATTAGGGAGCCCCAGGCTCCTCTCTCCAGCCTCTCCCAGCATGACAGACTCCAAGCTGTGTCCTGGAGTTTGCAGGGTTCCCCCATCCTGTCCCACTTCCCTCTCCCAGGCAGGACCAGCTCCTCCCAGCTGATTCCCAGCTCTTTGTCTAAGCTCCCACAAGATCCCAGCCCTGGGGAGCCTGGCACAGCCCCAGGCAATCTGCTCCAGTGCACTGCTATCCTTAGAAAGGATTTGTAAACACAAATCTGGATCTTTTCTGTTGCAATCTCAGACCATTGTCAGGTCCCAGCCAGGCAGCCCCAGCTGCTTTGCTCTGATGGATAAAAAGCTGGGAAAACCTGATCCTTGAAAAACAGGGCCTCGTTCTGCCCAGACCCCCTCAAGAATCTGGGGAGGTAACCCCCATCCTGCTGACATCCCAAAGAATCACAGAACCATGGAATGGTTTGGGTTGGAAGGGACGTTTCAAGGTCATTGCCTTCCACTTCCCGCCATGGGCAGGGACACCTTCCACTATGCCAGGTTGCTCCAAGCCCCATCCAGCCTGGCCTTGGACACTTCCAAGGATCCAGGGGCAGCCACGGCTTCTCTGGGTACCCTCTGTTCCTCACAGAGAACAATTCCTTCCCAATCTAAACCAGGGGGATTCCTCAGCTCTGCCTTGAGGAAGAGGAAACCTTGGGTCAAAGAGCCAAAGAAAGGTTTGGATGTCAGCTGGTCCGTGCCCTCCAAAGGGACCCGGGAGGTGTCCCACGGTGGGAGGCAATCACCCACATCCTGCCTGGCATTATCCAAGCTGCAGCTGAGGCCAGGAGCAGCGGCGGTGCTGACCACGAGTCCCTCTGGAAATAGCAAAGGGAAGGAAGCAGCAGATGGAGAAAAGGAGGAGCGAGACAGCGCCAGGGAGAATAAGTGGCTGTGCATGAGGAGCTGGGAGGAGTGGAGAGCGGAGGGAGCTGTAATTAGGGCAGGTTTGGCTGTGTGAATTTTGCTGGGTCTGCAGCAGGAGGTTGCCCAGCAGCTGCACAAATGATTTATTACATGCTCACTACATCTGCCCGGTAGGAAGGTAAATAAAATGTACACAGTGTCCCATTTACTCAGACAATCCGGGGGATATGACCCAATTTCTCTTTGACTCTGGTATTTTCCTCCCTGGCATGAGCCCTCCGAGAGGTGGGAGCACCCCAGGCCTCCCCAGAATCATATTTATCTCCCTGCCCTTGCTGTCAGAGGGAGGCACAGTTGGGCTTAACTGCCCCACACCATCCTGCACCTCCGGCAGCACCTCCCCCAGTCACGGTGACAAGGAGGGACACCCCGGGAGGTGCCAGCCCCACTCCGGGAATCCGGCAGCACCATCTGCGTGTGGGATTAGGGATGCTCTTCCTCTGACAGGGACAGAGACAGCGACAGGAGCCGGGAGCCTCATCCGGCTCCCACATCTGCCGGAGCTGCCGGGGCCCAGCACAGGAGGCTGCACCACGGGGAGGGCACTGGGACCCCCCTTCGGAGGAGAAAGTGCTGTGTGAGCAGCGGGAACTGGATTTTCCATGGGTTTGCTCCGTCACTCAGCAGGTCTGGGGGAGATAAGGGCCCCTGCACCCTGGGATCCGTTTGCTGATATCCCAGATCCAGCCTTTGCTGAATGTGCAGGTTTTGGCCGCGCTGTTCCTGATTTCTTTTTTTTTTTTTCCCAGCTCTTCTTGTTAAGGCTCCTCTGGCCTCTCCAGCAGGCAGCCCCGGGCAGGAGGAGCTGGCTCCAGCCCTGCAGCCACCGGGATTTGTTGCATGGAGAGGCCGGGCAGGTGGCACACGGCCAGCGGGGCCATGGGCAACCAAGTGGGCATAAAGTGGCCATCAAGCTAAAGCCCCTCTTGGAGGGATTCAAGTTCAAGGATTTGGCTGTGCAAAGAAAGAGCCTGTAGGCCGCGAGCTTTTCTGAATCCCATTTCCACAGGACTTTGAGCAAATATTCCCTGGAAGCGTGTTGTGCTCCGTGTTTGGTTTATCTGCTGGGCTTATCCTGCTGCGTGCAGGGAAATACAGCTGGAAAACCTTTCTGGAGGGCTGAGGAGAGGAGCAGCACACAGGGGCTGGTGACAGCCTTCCCTGGCGGCCGCAGCGCTCCGGGCTGGACGCTGGCACCCATCCCTGCCCCAGAGGGTCCCTCTTGTCCCCTCCTGCACCCAGATGTTCCCCCAGCTGTGCGGGGCGGAGCGGGGACGCCGAGGACAGGACACTGTTACTTAGCAACAGCTGAAGGATGTGCTTTAACCCCGTCCCCAGCACCGCCATCCCGGCGAGTCCTGCGGGGGAACGGGCGCCGTGAGGGATTTTTTCCAATTTTATCCTTCTTCTGCTCCATAATTTTGGGCTGCTACAGACCCAGGGAGCTGCTCAGTCCTGGGCTGGGATGACTCCCGGTTCTCTGGATGAGCGGCACACATCCCGGAGCCGCTGCCCCTTTTCCCTCTGTTCACTCCAGGCTCCTTCCCCTGCTCCACGCTCCCGCTCCTCCCACAGCCCGAGGACAAAAAAAAAAACCTAATTGCACGACATAAATTATAGCGACTCTCCAAATAAAAGCCCAGGCAGAAAAGGCTGCGGCTGGATGGACACTTGAGGGCTATTAGAAGATGCATAAATTCCTTTCCTCGGGTTTTTCATTTTTACATGTCTAATTACAGTGAAAGGAGCCTTTCAAGGGCTGCTCAACTGCCAGGGCTCTCCGCAGCCCCTGGCAACTGGAGCGGGAAGAGGTGGCAGGGTCGGACACCCCCGTTTACCTTGGAGAGAGCCCGGGGCTAAACAAATGCCAAGGGCTTGGGAAGGAGCGGCGAGGAACCGCTGCATTCCCTTGATCTCCCCCGGGAACCTGCAGCGGTTCCCTGGGCACCCATCACTCCCAGGGAGATGTCTGGGCCATTGTGGTCCCTTTTTATTTATCTGACGCTCCTCAAACTTTAATTAAAGATGTCTCCTCGGGGTGTGCTTTAGCTCCATATTGAAGATGGACTGGCTGGAGAAAATGAAAATGAGCAGCGTTCCTGAGCACTGGGAATAAAAACCAGGAGGGGGAATGATGGAATTTAATGATCTGGCTCCCCCCCCCGCCTCTGTTCTGGTCATGGGGACCCCAGATGTGCCAGGGTGGCTTGAAAGGACCCGGGATCCACCAGGCAGGGGAATTTCAGGCTGGGATGGGGAGAAAAGCCCTTAAAACAAGAGAAATGCAGCGGGGTCAGAGGGCAGCGCTGCTCCCCGCTCAGAGCACCCAGCGCCTGACGAGCCGCTGGGATAATTAGGGGCAATTTATACCTCCAGGTCAGGGGTTCACTCTGCCTTGTCATCGATTTTGAGGTGGGTGATAAACTGCCGGGAAAACAGAGCTGTCGGGATAGCACGGGAAATGTCCCATTAGAGGGGGAGGTCCTGGAGCAAGCGCTGCCATCAGAGCCCCCCGGAGCCCCCCGTGGCCGCGGCCTGGGCAGGACCCCCGTGGTTTTATTGTTACTCATCCCTGGGGCTGGCAGATGTCCCCTCTGGTCTCCTTCCTGCAGGGGAAATCAGTGTCCCCCCAGTCCCCATTCCCGGTCCAGGAGAGGCTCCATCATTTTTGGGAAGCAGATTTAAGAAGGCAGCCCCAGGATCATGCTCACACAATCTTCAGGGACACTGATTTTTCTGCCTGGGAACCTGAAAACAAACCCAGGGAAGTTTTGTGCCTGCATTTGTCACTGCTTTCCCAGTGCTGGGGAACAGCCTTGGGCTCCTGGTCCTGGATCCATGGACAGGATGATTCCCAGGGCTCTCCTGGCTGCAGGTGGAGGTGCTAAAGGCAGCAGAGATGCTGGGGTGTGCAGGACATGGATGCATCCTCAGTCCATCCTGTTCCCGTGTTTGCTCCACTCCAGAGGCTGTGGAAAAGGGAAGCTCGGGCAAGGGGAGCATCGGGAGCTCTCCTGCAGGGCCGGGGCTGTCCCTTGGCTCACAGCTCTGATCACAGATGCAGATCCTGCTGCTCCCGGCGAGCACAGCAAGAGCTTAAATATGTTTGTTCCGTGCCTTTCTTTGCAAACGGCTCCAGCAGGTAGAACACTTCCCAGATTTATTCCCGGAGCCAAAGAAAAGCAGCTGCAGGAGGGAGCTGGATGTGAGAGGCAGCTCAAGCCCTGGCTCCTGCTGCAGGGCACAACGAGCTCTGTCCCTCATCCCGGGATGCTCCCCCGGATTTGGTTGCACCGTTGTGATCCCACTCTGGATAAGCTGCCTGAGCTGGAGCCTGCTGTGTTTCCTCTAATTAAAGGTGTCAAATTATGCCCATTACGGACTGAATTCAGCAGCAGCAGCAGCAGCAAAGCCCTTCCCGAGTCCCTGAGATCATCCAGACCTTGCGCCGTGAAATTCCGGGAGAGGTGATGTGCTCTGAACTTCCCAGGATGGGAAGTGCCCTTTTCACCCCAAGAGGTCCCAAACAATCAAACGTGACCTGGCTCATTGCCATCAGAGTTAAAATTGCTCCATCCGTGGCTCAGGGCTCATCCACAGCCCCCCAAAAACCAGGTGCTGATCCACAAGCCTTGGAATCTGCAAGGATGGGGATGGAGCAGTGCTGTGGTGCATCCCAGGGCTGGGAACATGGCTGGACCCCGTCACAGCCTTCCTGGTACCCCTCTGTGTCACTCTGGGTGATGTCTCACCTTTCAGAAATGATCCTTGTCCTGATGGAGGCACAGCGAAGCCTCAGACCCAATCCATGGGCAGGGTGGCAGGAATCAGGCACTTCCAACCAGAGGGATTTAAGGAAACCCACACCTGCAAATGGATTCAGCAAAAAAGACAAAACTCACCAGGCGAATTCTTTGCTGCAGCTGGGAATGAGGCACTGGGAGAGCTCCATGTCCCACAAAACGCTCGGGTCAGCAGATCTCCCTCACCAAGCTCTTCACCTCTGTGGGGACAGGTTTGTGAGGGTGCTCCCATCGTGCCATTAAAAATGTTAATAACAATAAAGGAGAGGGAGGGGAAGTATGTGAGGTTGGAAAGGGGACTCTAGAGCCTGGAAAGCCACCCCTGAGCTCTGACACAGCTCGGAGCAGCCCCTCTTGGCATCCAGGCCCTGGGTGGTCTCTGCCTCTTAATTACAGGGTTAGTGCCACGTTATGATCGGGAGAAGTTTCTTAGCCTGATAATGAGTAGGAAGCAGCTGTAGCCTGGAAAATGGAATAATTGCAGAGTGGAGCAGTGTAATTATAAGGTGTGGATCCACTGCCTCCATGTTTACCTAGAGGAGACGAAATCCCCTTGGAAGCTGCAGCCGTGGCAGCAGCTGGAGCAGCTCCTTGCAAGGGGGTGTAAGTGTGTAGTAAAGGGGGAGTGAGGATGAGTCCTGGCCTGCTCCAGTCACCGGGGATGTGCTGGAGCTCGAGCTCAGGTGTTCTCAGAGCCAGCAGCACCCATTGATGAGCACCAATTCCATCCTCTGGGAGAGGCATGGATCCATGGAACATCACCATGACAATCTCAGCTTGGACACAGCATTACGGGATGGGTTGGGTTGGATTGGGTTGGGAGGGATCTTTAAGCTTATCCTGTTCCACCCTCCACCAAAGATCTTAAAGGCCAGGCCTGTTCCACCTCCCCAGGTTGCTCCAAGTGCCATCCAATCTGGCCTTGGACATTTCCAGGGACGGGGCAGCCACAGCTTCTCCTCATCCTCATTGCAAAATCCTTCTTCCTTCCACATGCTCATTCCCTCTCATTTTCATTCTGGGATAAGCTTTTGCCAACTGTTTTTTTTTTTTTGTTGTTGGGTTTTTTTGGGGGGTGTTTTTTGGTTTTTTGTTTTTTTGGTTTTTTTTCTTTTTCCTGGAAAAGAGATTCGGCTGAATCCAAACATTTGTTGCAGTTTTGCTGGGTCTGCTCAATTATTCTGCACTTTTTAAAAAGACAAAATATGCCAATGTGGAAAGTGGGTCAGGTTTGAGATGAGTGGCAGTTACAGCGACTGAAGCACAGCTGAGCTGTTCCAGCAGCTCTGTCCGATTCTCTCCTTGAGATCCCAACGCTCTCCTTGAGATCCTGCAGCTGGCACAAACTTGCTCCAAACCTATCCCGAGCTCCATTGCCTGTGCAACTTTTGGAAATATCTTCCTTTTATCTTTAATAATGACCCTGTGATGGGGTCATTATTGTATTTTGTAGTGAATGGGCTGGAGAGGAGCAGGGGAAGGTGGGCAGAAACCTTCCCTAACCCTTCCCTAGCCCTTCCCTAACCCTTCCCTTTCCCTAGCCAAGGTTCTTTACCAGCTGTAAAATGGCTCAGGCACCACATGAGGAGTTGGACCAAGTTCTGTGATGAGAGACAGTGAACCAGCCGATGAGAGGGAATTGTCCATGGCCCCACACATTTCCCAAATGTTCCTGGGGCTCTGTGCTTTTCCCCATGGCGGTGTCCAGCTGGTCATCCCTCTCCACCAGGTGACATCCCATCCCTCGGCAGGGATAATCCCAGGACATTTGGGCTGGAAAGGACCTTAAAGCCCATCCAGTGCCACCCCTGCCATGGATAAGGACACCTTCCACTATCCCAGGTTGCTCCAATCCCCATCCAACCTGGTCTTGGGCACTTCCAGGGATGTGGCAGCGGGAGGTTTTTTGGCCACCCTATGCCAGAGCCTCACCACCCTCATGGTAAAAGCTTCTTCCCAATATTTAATTTAAACTGACCCCTTTGGGTTGATATCTGGGCACTAAGAGGTTCCTGTGCCAGCTGCTCCATGAGCTCCCAACCCCTGGGTCCATCCCTGCCTCCCCAAGGCACCGGAGCCTCTTGTGCTCCTGCACCGGACCCTGGGGACAAAGCCAGGGGTGTGTGACTGCAGCAGGGTCACTGAGATGCCCCAAGAGCCCCATCCTGGCAGAGAGCCCCGTGCTCCATCCCTGTCCCACCTTCTCCCCAGGGATCCCACTCAGCTCCCACAACTCCTGCACTGGTTTAAATTGGGCTCTTCAGACCCTCAGGGCAGGAAAAGCAGGAGGAGGCAAGCAGGGACTTGAGTAGCTGATTTAATTCCCCATTCCCATTGGAATCACAGTTTTATTGGAGGTTGGAACAGATAATTCCAGCATGGAACTACAGCCTGTGACAGGGCTGTGCTCTGGAGGCAGCAGGAATTTCACCCTGATCACTTTTACTCGTCACCAGCATCTCCAAATCCCCCCAAATTCCTCTTATCTCTCTCCTTGAGTTCCCCCTAGCCCTGCATGCTGAAGTCTGCAGGATCCCTGCCTTCCCTGTCCATTAAGCTTTTAACACTCCCCACATTTCCCGACAATGCCTCGGATCCCATTACAGCTCCTTAAATGTTAATTTTTATTGATTCTATGCACGGACATAAAAATCCATCCCCATACCAGCACCAGACATACATTGAGATACATATTGATATCTAGCGAGTGGTTCCCGGAGCTGGAGGCTACTGGAAGTTGGTTACTGGGACCCCAGGGAATGGGGGAATCCTTCCCAGTGGGAGGGAGGCCAAAGGCAGGGCAGTTCCTGAGCAAGAGCTCAGGAAGCAAAGGGACTTTGCTCAGGAAGCAAAGGGACTTTCCTCGAGGCATTCCCGAGGAAAAGGACTTGAGGAGCTGCTGGGCTGGATTGAATCTGAGGTGACAGAGGAGCATGGCACCAGGAAGGAACTAATTTTCAGGGTTTCTCCTGGGATGGAGCCTTTGCTCCCCACATGGCCCCACAGCAGTCCCATGCCAGGCACGCAGGGAGCATCCCACACCCATCCTCCCTCGGATCCTTCAGGAGAGACGGATTTCCCGGGAAAAGGAGCTGGTTGCCTCAGGGATTATGGAGTTGTTGGGCTCAGTGTCACAGTCACGGCAGCAAAGCGGAGCTGAGCAGCCAAATGGCTTCGTTAATCCTCTGCCTTTGATTTCCAGCACCGCCCGTTTGCAAACACAGCTTTAATCTCCATCCAGAGAGCTCCACCAAGGACACCGGGAACGAGGATGTTCAAACAGAGGGAAGCCGAGGATGACCCCGGTGAGGGCCTTTGAAGAGGCACCGGGTGTCCTCAGCCAGCCCTGCCCCCGCCCAGCTGCTGGGTGACCATGTGCAGGTGTCACTCAGCCCTGGGAAAACTCATCCCCATTTTCTTTATCTGGAGAAAATAACCTGCCCTGGCTCCGAGCTGCTCTCAAAAAGTGTCAGTGGCACCTGCCACAGGGCAAAGCTTCACACAGGGACCTTGCAAAGGGGATGAACCTGGTGTTTGGATTTATTTTTATTTTTTATTTGAATGAGAGGGGACTGAGGGAGCCACAGGATGCTTATTGGGACATTCAAAGTGAATCCAGGAGGGACTGGAAGCCAAATTTTCACCTGCCATCAGTTTTCTGTTGCACGAGCTCCACCCAAGCCCTCTGTGCATCATCCCTGTGCAAACGGGCTGGGTTTGAAACTAAAAGAGGGAAGATTTTAGTTAAATATTAGGGGGAAATTCCTTCCTTGGAGGGTGGTGAGGCCGTGGCACAGGTTCCAGCAAAGCTGTGGCTGCCCCATCCTTGGCAGCATCCTAGGCAGGGTGTGGAACAAGACGAGATTTAAGGTCCCTTCCATCCCAAACCATTCCGAGGTTCTGTGATTTTTTTGGGAATAGAATGGCACGTGGGGAGCTTGGGAGAACGGTGGCACTTGGGGACGGTGGCAGCAGGTCCTTTGGCACTGTGGTGGGGCTCCACAGAGCTGCAGCAGCATTGACGGCTCTGTTTCATGGCTCTGCTGAGTGTCAGGAGGGAGGAGAGAGGCAGCAGCTTGATTTTCCTGAGAATGATCCATTTAGAGAGCGATGGCTCAGCCAATCCTTTGGGAAAAGCCCGGGGGCCTACGTGCAGCCACAAGTGTTATTGAGACTTTCAGCTCCGACACCAGCTCCCATCCATCACGCCTGCCTGGCCTTCCCGGTGCCCCTCCTCCTCCTCCTCCTCCCGACGATATTCCCAGAGCAAACTCCACTGACCCTCCCAAGGTCCCTGCTCACCTGTTGCCTGACAGGCTCCAGGCTCGTGTTCTGGCGTTGGAAGGGTTAAACCCTGCCTGCCCCGAGGCCACGCTTCGCTTGATAATGCCATCAGCTGGTGGCAGTGGTAATGAGGGGATCAGGTGCAGGAGGCGGCTGAGCTACCCTGGAGAGAGATGAGTTGTGTCTGGAAGAGCCAGAACTGGATACGTGGAATGATTGCACCAGGGATGTCTGTCCTTCCTTCCTTCCTTCCTTCCCCCACTAAAGCATCAGCTGCCTCTCCACGGGGAGTAACCTCTTCCCTCTGGCTCCATGAACCTCTCCCCTTCCTCTTCCTCCTCCTCTGTGCCACATGGGATTGTGCCCCTCCGGGCTGCTGCTCTCGCCTTCCAGGGAAATGCAGCATCCCTGGATGGTCCCTGTGGCACAGAAGTGACAGCAGTGGCACCATCCCGCTGTCCCAAGTACTCTCTTCATCCCTCCTGCTGTCCCACATCTGTGCCATCCCCTGTCCCCTCCTATGCCATTTCCTGTCCCCACCTGTGCCATTCCCTGTCCCTCTCCTGTGCCATTCCCTGTCCCCCTCCTGTGCCATCCCCTGTCCCCCACCTGTGCCATCCCCTGTCCCCCACCTGTGCCATTCCATGTCCCTCCTATGCCATCCCCTGTCCCTCTCCTGTGCCATTCCATGTCCCCCTCCTGTGCCATTCCCTGTCCCCCTCCTGTGCCATCCCCTGTCCCCCACCTGTGCCATTCCATGTCCCTCCTATGCCATCCCCTGTCCCCCACCTGTGCCATTCCATGTCCCCTTCCTGTGCCATCCTCTGTCCCCTCCTGTGCCATCCCCTGTCCCCCTCCTATGCCATCCCCTGTCCCCCACATCTGCCATCCCCTGTCCCCCTCCTGTGCCATTCCCTGTCCCCCTCCTGTACCATTCCCTGTCCCCTCCTGTGCCATTCCCTGTCCCTCTCCTGTGCCATCCCCTGTCCCCTCCTGTACCATTCCCTGTCCCCTCCTGTACCATCCCCTGTCCCCTCCTGTGCCATCCCCTGTCCCCCTCCTGTGCCATCCCCTGTCCCTCTCCTGTGCCATTCCCTGTCCCTCTCCTATGCCATCCCCTGTCCCCCTCCTGTGCCATCCCCTGTCCCCCTCCTGTGCCATCCCCTGTCCCCTCCTGTGCCATTCCCTGTCCCCTCCCGTGCCATCCCCTGTCCCCAAACTGTGCCATCCCCTGTCCCTCCTGTGCCATCCCCTGACCCCCTCCTGTGCCATCCCCTGTCCCCCTCCTGTGCCATCCCCTGTCCCTCCTGTGCCATCCCCTGTCCCCCTCCTGTGCCATCCCCTGTCCCCTCCTGTGCCATTCCCTGTCCTCCTCCTGTGCCATTCCCTGTCCCTCCTGTGCCATCCCCTGTCCCTCCTGTGCCATCCCCTGTCCCCCACATCTGCCATCACCTGTCCCCCTCCTGTGCCATCCCCTGTCCCCTTCCTGTGCCATCCCCTGTCCCTCTCCTGTGCCATCCCCTGTCCCCTTCCTGTGCCATCCCTGCCACTCTCCTGCTTAGTTAACACACTGGGAATTATTTCAATATAATCAATTAAAATCCCTGTATCTCTTTAGGAGGTGAGGGCTCCATCCTCAGCTCCTCCCTCCCAGTGCTCCCAGTCAGGCGGGGGTGCCGGGGAGGTCACTGCTGGGACCTGCTGGTGTCCCCTCTCCCAACACTGGCTGAAGTCACCGTGTGCTTTTTCCATCCGGTTCTGCTCATCCAGGTCGAGGTTTGTGTGGATGGTGGTGGCTTGGGAAACTCCCCTGGGAGCTGAGCTGGGCTGGGAGTTCCTAGGACAGAAAATGGGATCTGGGCAGGAGAAGCGGGAAAGGAGGCAGGAGCAGCTCTCGCTCCCTTGGCAGCATCCTGCCCACCTCTCTATGGCATTCCAGAGCCACCTGAAAACCTCCACATCCCTGGAAGTGTCCAAGGACAGTGGAATTTGTCCCTTGTCACGGCTGAGTGTCCTTTCCAACTCAAACCATTTGCTGGTTCTGCAATTCCATGATTCCACGAAAAGCCCAGGAGCACTGACTGAGGGGTGACACTCCCAGGGCCTGAGACTGTGACGCCCTCAAACCTCCTGCAGAGACATCCCAGCATCCCTGCCAGGACCCTGCTCCAGGGAGAGAACAGCAGCAGGAGAAGTGTCTTCCCAGCTGGAATGGGAGCAGGCTGGATGAGCCCCAGCAGAAGGCCCTGAGGAGCCCTTGGAGGCTGGGGAGGGAGAAGAGCAGGCAGGAGAGGCTCTTGTGCAAAGCACGGATTTAAATAAACAAGCAGCAGGCAAAGGGTGGGATTGGAGAGCCCCTTCAGTTGAGGTTTCCATGAGTGCTTCCACGGGTACACAAACCAGGCCAGCACAAGGAGTTTGTCCCAATATTCCTTGTTCTGCACTTTCCCAATAAACATCTCATGCCGAGACCCTTCAGTGGTCTGGGTTCAGCGGGGACAGCAGGGACTTCTCTCCTGGTGTTGTTACTGTTTGTGTTCTGCTGGTGCTGGGAGAGCTCTGATGTATATCCAAGGAAAAAGAAGCTTTTCCAAAAAGGCATTTAAAGACCCAAAGACCGTGGCCTCACCATTTCTCCTGCTCTCTCCATCCTTGGCTGTGCCTCCTGCATCCCTTGGGATCTGCGGGCAGTGAGGACACAGCAGCTTCCCCTCCCTCCTGCCCCTGTGCACCGTTAGGGCTTCACCCACTTCTCCCCTCTGATTTGGGGACCCCGTTGTCCAGTCCTGTTCCTTATCTTCTCTTGCTGTCCTCTGTCCCTGGGTTTGGGGAATGTTTTCCTGCTCTGGGGATCCCGAGGAGCCTTGGTGAGACAGAGGGTTGGAGTGGGGGGCAGGAATGGAGCAGCCAAGCCCTGGAAGTGCTTCCCCTTGGAGCCAGGCTGCCCCGGCAGCCAACCTCGAGTCATTGCAGCTCCCTGGCTCTTCTCACCCTGTCAGTTACTAAAGATGTCCCCCAGTTCCACCAACACAAAGAGTTTTTGCTCAGGGAGTAGGACAGATGGGTTTTAACTGAGCTGCTGCTCCCCAGACACATTCTCTGCCCAAGAACATCTTATTCCTATCATCCTTTCACCACCACCCTTTTCCCCCCATCTTTCCCCCTTCCCGACTTGGTTACAAACCGACTTGGAAATCTCAAGCTCCCAGCCAGCCCCTAATTTTTAATTAATGTTCTCCTCTCTCCCCCGAAGACCTGCCGGGCTTTGCTGACACTCTCAGCATCCCAAAGAGCCTCGAGGAGCAGCTGAAGCCTCCGCGGTGAGGGGGCCGTGCCCACCTCCCCCGGTTCCCACACTCCCAACACCTCCGGATCCTTCCCGGCTCCCGGTTTGCGTTTCCCCCGCACCGCCGGCTTCTCCGGGCTCGGCTCTCAGACAGCTGTGATGGATCAGTGACAAGCTGCCTTTGTGTCCTCCTCTTGCACAACAATAGATACTCCTGTCTGTTTATACAAGTTTGAATTTGTCCCTATAAATACGGGGTGGAAGAAACAGTAGACTATAGATTGCACCCTGACAGCTGAAAGATTAAGGGAATCCATTAACCAAACCAACTGCCTGGAAATCTTATGCAGAACATACACCTGAAAGCCATTACTGCTGTCCTGTCATGCTGCTTTATCTCTTTATTTAGGACCCTTTTTGTTTGGTTGAGGGGTTGCTGGTTTTTTCTGCCTTTTTTTTTTCTCCCCTCTAATAATGTAAACTTGTTCTGGAGTAACAGAGGAGCCCTTGATGAAGTATCTAAGTATTTTCTGCTGAAGAATTTATGAACTCGGAGCCAGCACTGTCCTTGCCAGATCCCATGGAGCGGGAGGGGAGGGGGCACTCGCCTGTCTCGGGGTTTGTGCAGTGAATGGCCTTGGCTCGGGTTTCTCTGCGCTGAGCTGTTTGCTTTGCTCTCATGGGCGACTCTGCCTCACTTCAATCTCTGGCTGCACTTAACCTTTTTTCACCTGAATTCTCTCCCTCCCTCCCTCCCCACCTCTCCCGCCAGCTCCCTGCTTTCCAAAGCCCACCCTTCAAGTTCACGAGTGCAGCAGTCGCTCGGCTCTGCCGGAGCCGGGCGGGATCCTGGCTCTGATACTGTTGAAGTATTTTTTTTTTTTTTTTCCCTGCCGGTCTATTCAGGAATGCACACAATGCCCGTCTCCATAGTGCCCGTGCAAGCTCCTTGTCTCCACCAGCACCACGCCTGCTCCTCTCCGGCCTCCCTCCCCTCCCTGCTCAGCGCTGGGGAGGGGTCCGGGAGCTCTTTCTGCACCTTGCTTAGAGCCAAAATTAGGGAAGGGAAAAGCAGAGAGGTGCAGCTCTTCTGAAGTGAAAGTCATTTCTGACTGACAGAGAGTTTAGAGGGGAGGTTGGGAAGGAATTCTGCCCTGTGAGGGAGGTTCCTCAGGTTTCCCGGAGAAGCTGTGGCGGCCCCATCTCTGGAAGTTTCCAAGGCCGGGCTGGACGAGGCCTGGAGTAACCTGGGATAGTGGAAAGTGTCCCTGTTTGTGACAGGGGATGGGATGAGCTTTAAGGTCCTGTCCAACCCAAACCATTCCATGATTCCATTCTGAGCCTGAGGTAGCACTGGGCACACAGAGCCTCTCCTGCATGAGAGATGCAGCTGCAGGAGTGTGCCCAGATCACTGGTTGGCTTTTGGAAGCCGTTTGCCTGGGAAAACAGAGGTTGAACCCTGCCCCGTTCCCCTTTTTCCTCACCTTGTTTCCCCCCTGGCAAGGCGGGAGAGGCAGAGCCTCTCCAGCAGCGCCGCAGCACTGCCGAGGTGACCTTGCAGCTATCAAATTATTTCTGCCCGATCTTCTCAGGAGGTGACATTGAGAGTCCAGCTCCTTCCACTGCCATCCCCCGTAGCTGTGTCCTTCGTCTGAAATCCCAGGATGGGGCAGTGCTGGGAAAGCTTTCCCCAACCGCAGCGGTGCCGTGCAGGCACTCCCTGGGCGGGAGGGCGCCCCCCCTGCGGCAGAGCCCCCGCCCCGTGCCGATGGTGAGTGATTAATGCCGTCCCCAGGCAGGAATAAAGTTTCAGGAGCTGCCATTGTCAGGGGAACAGGAGCGGCTCCCATCCCGCCGGACAGATAATAACCCTGGCAACGGCGGATACACCGGGAAAGGGCGGGGAGGGTTTGGTGGGAGATGGGACACCGGAGGGGGAGATCCCATTCAAGCCCATCCCTGGGTGTCATTGAGATGTGAAGGGTTTGAAAAGAAGGTTTGAAAGTTAAAACAGCTGCAAGTGAGATGGGGAATTTCCGTTCCTCTCTCTCCCCAAGTTTGTCCGAATTCCCTTTCGGTGCTGCTGGGCTGGATCCGGTCTCAGCGTGGATCGTGCCCGCTGAGACTCCTCTGAGCTGGGAGAGAGATGTTCCTCAGCAGCTGGGAGCAATCACGAAAGGAGTTTAGGGATGGAAAAGCAGGAATGAAGGATGGGAGGATGCGAGTAAAGCAGCTGAAATTGTGGAAAATCCCGGATGCATCCACAAAAGAAAACCCACTGGTGTCAGGAGGCTCTGGGATGCTGGAAGGATCCCTGTCCCTGCTCCGTGGGTCTGCAAAAGCACAGGGAATGTCCTGGAGCACCTCTGCCAGGTGCTGTGGGGACTTTAGGCAGGGAATGACCTGGATGAACAGCCATGGATGCACCATCAATGGCTCCTGCTTGAAAATCGTCTCTGGGTGTTCCACCAATGGATGGATGTGTTGGAAGGTGCTTGGACACCTCTGGGAACAGCTTCGAGTGGACATCCACTGACCATCAGTGGGCCAAGGCTTCCCCTGGAAGTGTCCATGGGTTTTTAGGAAGGGATGGGTGTGTTTGAAGGCACGGATGCTGTTTGGGGTTTGCTGGGGAGATCTGGGAGAAGCCCAGCCTCACAGCATGGAGATGCTCCAGGGAAGAATCCATGGTGGTCCTTCCTCCAGACCAACCATCAGCTGCCCTGGAAGGTGTTTTCCCCCTGGGAGAAGACAGGAAGGGCTGGAAATGGAAAGATGAGCCCCGTGCTGTGGGAGGACTCCTCTATAAATCCAATTGTGCCCGAGAGGGCTCCGTGTGGATCAGGCTCGTTTGGGCTGGGCTGGGGGGAAATGGAAGAGGTCGGGAGAGCCAGGGTTGCCAGGCAACCATCCCTGTATATTGGGAAGATAAATCCCACAATAATGGAAAGAAGGGATCCTTTCCTCGCCTGTTGTTTGTTTCTCTCTTCCTCCGTGGTTCGACACTCTCAGATCCCCGCTGCAGCTCCGGGGAACAGCGTGATCTTTTCATGCTCCAAAGGACCAAGAGGTTTATCCTTGGTGATGAAAACCGGGATTTTTGGATCTGCTGGGGCAGAGGGCTGGCGGAGACAGGCACGCCGGGTTTTGGGAGGAAAAATGATTGTGGGAAAAGCCAATTCCTTATCTCCGGACACATCCCACTCGTGTACCACTCGCTTTTGGCAAACATTTCGGTGTTTGCTCTCTCCCTGTCTCCAAGGAAGCGTTTTGTGGTCCCTGCTCTGAACGGGGGCTGGGGTTGGTGATGGGCTTTGCCTGGATTGAGGTTGCTCCGTCAGCACCAGGTGACTGATTCCATCCCCCTGATCCCATCACTCGTGATTCCAGCTCAAACACAGCTGGAGCGCCGAGCACCCTCAGCGAGCTGTTTGCAATCAGCCAAGAAAAAAGCCGGCAGACAAGTCTCCCGCTCCGGGTGTTTAAACACTTCCCAACAACAAGAAAAGCTGGAGGAAATTGCGATGATGAGAGCGACCAGAATTGGAGGCTTAATTTATCCCATCTATCATTTTCCCTGACTCGCTCAGCCAGCTCGATTTTCCATCAGTGCTTTTCAGGGATGCAACTGGGACGAGGAGGAGGAGAAGAGACAAAAGTAGGATGAGAATCCAGCTTGGGGAGCATTCTCTGAGCACACTCTGCTGTGGCAGTGCCCATTGTCCTGGCCTGGACTGGCAGCATTCCCTGCTCCCAGGAAACCTCCATCCCTGGGAGTGGTGACCTTTGCTCAAAAGTTAGACTCAATCTTGGAGGTGTTTTCCAACATTAATGATTCTGTGGTGAGGAAAACCTCAAAGAGTGTTGGTTCCTCTTCTCCCCACCTCTCTCCCCACCCATCAGGCAGAAGAACCAGGCCCAAGCCACGGGATTCTGGTGCTGCTCCCAGGAATCCTGCCATCCCTGGGAGCAGTGACCTTTGCTCAAAGTCTGGACTTGATCTTGGAGGTGTTTTCCAACATTAATGATTCTGTGGTAAGGAAAACCCAAAGAGTGTTGGTTCCTCTTCCCCCTCACTGCTCTCCCCACCCATCAGGCAGAAGAACCAGGCCCAAGCCATGGAATTCCTGGTGCTGCTCCCAGGAATCCTGTCATCCCTGGGAGCGTTCACCTTTGCTAAAAGTCTGGACTTGATCGTGGAGGTGTTTTCCAACATTAATAATTCTGTGCAGAGGAAAACCCCAAAGGATGGTGGTTTCTAACCCCACCACCCCTCTCCCCATCCATCAGGCAGAGGATCCATCCCGAGGCTGGGCTGGAACCGTCGGATTCCGGAGCTGCTGCTTCCGGCTCCGCTCGTTCTCGTCTGCAATTAGCTTGGAGCAGCATGGTAAATATTTCATACCTTAGAGCAAAGGTTGTTTAATTTTTCATTCTCTTAAAGCTGCTCATGAATGTTTTACGGAGCTGATCTCCTCGGCTGGAATGGGAATGGGAAAGCACAAGACAGGTGTCCTGCAGCTCCAGGTTTGGGAGTGTATCCAGTGACCCCTCATCCATGGTGGATCTTAATTAAAGGTGCTGATGAGCCTGACTGGAGTGGGATGTTGAGCAAAGCATCTTTACAGAATCTGCTGCCATCGGAAATAAATGCCTCCAGTATCCCTCTCCAATCCTATTTATGGCAGCAGGAATTCAATTGTCCTGTATTCCATGGGCTCAGCTAGAGGACAAACCCCCAGCTCAGGTGTCATGGCACTTTCTGCTCCTTTGGGAACTCACTTCAACTTCCACCTTTGATGGGATCTGCCAAAAATTCCATTTCCTGAAGCCTTTGCTTCTTCTCACTGTCATGTGGGAAGTGGCCCTGCCCGTGAAGGGGCTTGGAACCAACTCTTTTCCAGCCCAAGCTATTCCAGGACTCTGAGTTTCTGGGATGACCACCTTGTTTTTTCTCCATTTCTCTTTCTCCAGGAAAAGAAAGCCGAGAGCCACTCTGCTTGTGACATTTGCCACCCAGGCTTTTCATTCCGGATACCACGGAATTCCCCGGACTCAGATCCTCGCCTGCCTCCCCGCAGGATAAGCTCAGGGTAAAGTGGGTTGGATGAACCCAAATTAAGTCTTCAGGAAAGGACTTGGGAATTTAATCCCAGCTGGGAACTCAAGCATGCAGGATGTGCTCCCACGGCTGCGCTCCCTCCCTCCCTCTGCCCACATCCTCTGGCACTTAAACAGGAATAGATTCCCAAAGCTTTTAGCACCCATGGATTAGATCAGCCCCTTCCACTTGTGTTTTGCCTATTGCCCAACCAGGCTGGAATGCACAGAGCCCTAGCAGGGAGCAGGTTTTTTGGAAGACTTCCCTGGAAAAAGCTCCCCTTTCCCTCTCCCTGCTTTTTCCTTCCTGAGGTAGAAGCCCCATCCCTGGAAGTGCTCAAGGCCGGGTTGGATGGGGCTTGGAGCAACCCAGTCCGGTTGAAGGGGTTGGGCCAGGTGGCCTTGAAAGGTCCCTTGCAACCCAAATAATTCCGTGATTCCTTCCCCACATCCTCAGCAGCTCTGGAAAGAGAAGGGATACCACCAAAGAGGCGTTCTCCCAAACCTCTGCCTTCTCCCTGTGCTTCCCTGTCCTTGCTAAGCTGCCTTATCCAGCCCCATCCGGGGCACATCCCTCAATCCAGTGCTCTCTGCTGCAAACATTTGGAATTCCTTTTCCTCCAAAGAAGTGGAGGAACACACAAGAAAGAGGGGGGAAAAATGTAATACATAGGATAAAGGGCACAAAAAGGAGGAATGTACACATTAGAGGGAACAAAAAGCAGGAATACACCTGACAAGGGACACAAAAAGGAGGAATACACATGATAAAGGACGTAAAAAGGAGGAACACAGGCACAATAAGGAAGGAATGAGCATGACAAAGGACAATTTCCAGCCGCAATGAATTGCCTGGGATCTCCTGTCAGATCTGTTTTCTCCTTTCTTCTTCACCTTCCCTTGTTTGGGACCTGCCCAAGTGGATTCCCTGTGTTTCAGCTCCCACAGGGATGATCCTCACAGGCTGTGCTGTCCCAGGGCAGTTTGTGGTGATGTGATGGATTTTTACCAGGCTCAGATGTGGTTTTCCCATCAAATTCCAGTTGTCTGGACATCCAGAGACAACCAAATTCCTGCTCTGACTTCGACTGCTGCCCAAACCAGGAATTCAGATCCTCTGTTCCCATGTCCCAAGCCATGGTTTTAACACACAACTGCAAGAAAATCCCCATGGAAAAGTTATCCAATGAATGCTGCAGCTGGGATGAGCTTTCCCGAGCCTCCCCGGGCCCCTTGGAACCAGCATCTGGTGGCCGTGTCACAGAAGGGCTTGGGAGCGAGTTTTGTGGTGGCCCCTCCCTGATGGCCTGGATCCATGTGGGATGGAGGGATCACCTCGGGGTGGGAGCAGGGATGCTCTGAGGTGTCACCATCTGTCCCCTCTCCACGCCCTAAGGCCACACGGCCACTCTGCTGGGGACACGAGGAGCAGGCAAAACGTCACACGCCCTCTTTTGTGCATCCAGAGCTGCCACTTGTGTCCCGTCCAGAGAATTCCTGGTGTAAGCTGCACTTGGATTTCCATTCTTTCCCCTGGGGCAGGGGCAGGTAATCAGCCCTGGAGCTCTGAAGTGCTCGGAGCTACTGGGATTTGGCAGGGAGGCTCTGCTCCTCTCCTGGAAGTGTTCCCAAAGTGAAATTTGGGATGTGGGTGACGGTTTGGGATGCAGGGTTTAGGGACAGCTGGATCCACACCGCTGGCACAAGGATCAGGAAGCCCGGGATGGGCAAGGAGAGGGGACCAGCCTGTTCTGGCACCTCCCACCACCCATGGCACACGGAGCTGAGTCAGGTGGCAGAGCCAGCGGAGCTTTGGGAGCACTGACCAGGAATTCCTAATGAATGAAACCACCCCGCGGCACCTGGTGCGGTGTCTGCAACCTGCTCCGTGTGTGCTTTCCATGAACCCATTAATTACGGGCTGAGTCGTGGAGAGGCATTAACAAATCATCAGGATGCGTTTGCCTGTGCTCCCTCTGAAAGCTCCCATTTGGAAATCTGATTAGGATCGGATCATTTTAATCAGTGACCGAGGAACGCGAAATCCCTGTCCGCCCTCTCCGCCTGAGTGATGCAGGCACACGGCCCTGAATTCAGGCAGCTCTCCATAACCTTTTCCTGGAAAATCAAAGGAATGGGGCTGTGAGGGGCTCGTCTTCTGCAGGGCTGGGACACCTCGTCCAAAAATCCCTTTGGAAGATTCAGCTCATGCTGGGCTTGAGCAGCCAAAAAGGGATGAAAAAGGAGTCGAAGACAATAAACAGGAGGACAAAATGCTCTGGAAGGCCGTGAGGAATGTAGGTGATGGTTTCGTGTGACCCGGGACCTCCGACAAAAAATTCCAGCGGCAGGGAAAGGTTTCCCACCAGGAGGCTTCCTTGAGTGCCTGTCCCAAATCACCCTCACCTCAAACGCCAGTGCAGAGTCCTCTGAGGAGGGACAAACGCGCTCATCCAAGGAGGAACAAACACACGGATCCAGACCAGATTTTTTACTTCACCTCCCCTGCCTGAAAATCTGCTGCTCCCAAAGTGTCAGACAGGGAAGAGACTCCCCTTTGTCTCTTCATTCGCTGGGAAGAATCCATCATCCAACACTTTTCACCTGCCTCAGTCACAGGTAAATCCCACACCAGATTTTTTTTTTGTACTCAAACCCTTCACGCTTCCTCTCACCTCCCTCAACGGGACAAATAAAGCTCCATAATATGCAAAATCCCCGATATTTTGAATTCCTTCCACTCCAAGATGTCTTTTGGCAAGGAGCCTCCTGCAGAAGGGATGAGCCCCATCTGTGCCAAAATGCAACTCAACCCCCCGCTCGCAGCCCTGGGTCGGATTTTGATCATAACTCTGCTTTGAATACATGGGAGCACTAAAAAAAAGGGAAAAAAAAAAAAAAAAGAGGGGGAAAAGGACATTCAATGGAAAACCAAGAGCTTTGAAATGTGAGCTGGGCTCGGGCAGCACCGGGGCCGCTGCCGAGCAGCATCGCCGCGCTCCCGGCGTTGTCCCGGCGTTGTCCCGGCCTTCTCCCGGCGTTCCCGGCCGCTGCCCTGCCGAGAGAGCCTTTTGTCTTCCCAGCAGGCTGGGGCTGAGCGCTGGAAGCCGCTTCCCAGAGGGAAGGCAGCTTGTTTGCAAGAAAAAGGCGAGTTTTCTTTGGCTTTTTTTGAAAAATAATCTGCCATTTATTATTTTTTTCCCCTGTATCTACATAAATGCTGCAATTCTTTGTGGGATTTTTTTCCCCCCTTCTCTCTCCGCTAACAAATGCTCCAGTGTCTTTTCCAGCATAAAAGCGTGGGGGAAGGGAGAGGCACAACCCCTCCTTCCCAACCAAACCAGCAGCATATTTGCACTGGTTAATTTAATCGGGAATTAATGCCATTAGCGGATTAAACACGGCAGCAGCCCCGGCTCCCGGCGTGAATTCCGGCGGAGCAGACGGGGTGTGGATCCAGCACACGCTGACAATGAAGCGGGAAGGAGCCGGGCTGGGCGGGGTGGGATCAGGTGTCCTGCATCCCTGTGAGGATCCCTGTGGCACGGGGACAAGGACAGGCCGGGATCGGGGAATTCTGGTGGCCGCGGGCAGGGGTGGGATGGAGGCTCAGGGAAAAGGCTCCGGGTGCATTTTATTTTTGTCCAGCCTCGGTTTTGTCCTCTGTAAAATGGGCAAAAAGCCATGGATCCAGCATCGTCTGGAATGTCCTGATGGGAAGTGGAGAGCAGGATAGCAACAGGGTTATCCAAGTGGAATATCCAAGGGATGAGTGGGAATGTGCTGGAAGAGCAGGAGAAGGGGACTCTGGATCCCTCTAGCACTGCCTGAGCTGATGCCCCAGCTAGGTGACCATGCCGGGGATTTGGGATTCTGTATTTCCCAGGAAGTGGGAAACAGCTTTTCCTCCACAATTCCTTCCTTCCCTGGCCCTTCCTGCTCATCTTCCTCTGAGGAACTCAAGTTTGGGCACTTGTCCCACCATTCCTGGTGGAAAGCCCGGCTGCTTGATCCCCTCTGCTCCTTTCTCAGGGGCTGTAGCCAAGTGCAGAACATCTCTCCTCTTCTTCACCTTGGGGTGGCAAAGGGCTTCCTGTCCCTGTTCCACCCCCACTGGAGGACCAGGAGAACCCAGGGGGTGGGCAGGGAGAAGGGATAACGCTGTGGGTGAGCAGTTTTAAGGAAGATGCCCTCAGGACAAAGGGGTTTGTGTGGAGAAAGGATCCAAAGGGGAAAATCTGCACATCCATAAGCACCTGAGTGTGCAGGTGGTGCTCGGGGGCTGCACCAGGGGCAGGAGGAGCCAGAAGGATGCAGAAGATGCGGGGGAAGACTGAGCTGAGGTGGTGTGGAGAGAGCACAGCCCGAGCCAGAGCCTTTGGAGCGCAGGGAGAGAGAAAGGAAGGGAAAGAGGCCAACAGAAGCGTCACTGGGACCGGTCAAACCTTTCAGTTTTGGCAGCTGCGCTCCAAAATTCTCAACGAGCCCGAAAGAAAAAGAACTAAAGAGAAACCACTTCAATAAGCACTGAAAATGACCAGGGCCTTTTATTGGAATGTGATTTGCACAGGATTTTTGTTAGCGGGTGACAGGATCCCCTCCCTCCCTGGCGAGGCACCTGGCAGGAGAGAGGGGATGAATGGAGGAGGGATGGATGAGCAGCTCGGGAATGTTGGCCGCATGGCTGGCAGCACTCCCCAGCTCCGGTGGGATGAGCTGGCACAGGATTGGGGCTTTGCTGCCAGTCCATGGAGAGGTGAAGGAGCAGAGCAGGGAGCGGGGGCGTCCACAGCTTCTCCCCCAAAAATTTCCCAGAGAAACTGTGGCTGCCCCATCCCTAGAAGTGTCCAAGGCCAGGTTGGAGGGGGTTTGGGATAGTGGAAGGTGTCCCTGGCCATGGCAGGGGTTGGACTGGGTGACCTTGAAAGGTCCCTTCCACCCAAATTCTGTGTTTCCATGAGAGCTGCCCCGCAGCCAATTCCTGCTGGGGCCAGTGAGTGCCCAGACCTGCAGCTCCTGACTCCAGGAGATGTTTCCTACCTGGCTGCATCCCTGCAGGACTCCGTGCTGCCTGTCCCAGCCCAGAGGGTGCAGAAAGCCCTGGGTGGGCGCTGAGGACCTTTGGGTGCTCCCTGGCACTGCAGCCAAGCCCCACGTGCCCCTCTCCCACCCTCATCCCCCTTTCTGGAGTCCTCAGCCATCCTGTTTTCCATTAGGTCCATTAACTTTTGGACTCTTAATCCCCTTCATGGAATAAATCACTGCTCCCAGGCTGATAACTCCTCTTCCCCTGGAGCCATCACCCCGGGCTTTCATTCCAGGCGGGATTGGAGGCTCTCCCTGCTGGCTGCAATCAAGCTGCATTCTTTCAGCAATTACTTCGTGGTGCTGCTCTCCCCTGGGGAATTTCGGGGGGCTCGCAGCTTTTTGTGTTCACAGGCTTCCTAGGGCTCCTTATCTCCAGCCAAGAGGTCCTTCCATTCCCCCTCCTCCGTCTGCCACGGCCCTGGATACGGCCCTGGATACGGATCCTGGTCCAAAATGCTTTCTGCACACGTTTGTCAGGCTGGAGCTTTTGCAGCTGGGCTGGGAGGGCAGTGTCATGTTCCCTGTCACCAGCTGGGATGCATGGGATCAGCGTTTTTGGGATCACCAGGATAACTGGAGGAGGCTCCACAAGGGTGGCGCAGGGAAATGGGGGATAGAGAGGAGAGGGGGATTCAGAGGCACAAAGGAGCCTTTGCTGCCCTCAGGGCCTTGCTACCATCCTTGGCTGGGGACTCCTCATCCCTGGACGTGGCCAAGGTTGGACAGGGCTTGGGGCAGCCTGGGGCAGTGGGAGGTGTCCCTGCCCATGGAATGGGATGGTCTTTGACCTTCCTGTGCCTGATCAGCCCATCCATCCCCTCCATGACATTCCTGACCCCACAGGACCCACCAACAACTTGGGATCCTCAACATGATTGGTTTAGACATAAACCTGAAGGACAGAACAATTCCTTTTCCTTTGGTTTTATTTTGGGGTTGGATCCATCCTCTCTCTTGAAAAGAATTTTGATTTTAATCACCAGGAGGAGCCACCCAGAGTGGTGGTCCCCTGCCAGGCAGGTGCTCCGGGCAGGATGGACCCTCTCAGCCTCACCCACTGAGATTCCCTAAAGCCCAGCCCTGCTGTGGAGCTGGACATTTGGCTTACACAGCATTTCCTGGGAAGGATTTTGAGGGAAAATTTTCCTACCACTGCAAGCTTGGAAGGTTTTTGGCTGGTGCCTCGGGGATACATGCAGTGCAATATCAGGACTTCTTAGGTACAAGCTGTGGCAAGGATTGGAACTGGGAATTCCCATTCTGGGAATGCTCAAGGCCAGGCTGGACAAGGCTTGGATCAAACTGATCCAGTGGAAGGTGTCACTGCCCCACGGACAACCCCAAAATCAACCCCAGGGAACAACAACCTTGATGCCTGGATTAACCCACCTCTCCTGAACATGGAGGAGGAAAATCCCTGCTTTTGGAAGGAGTTCCCAGTGCTGGCTGAGCAGGGTGCTGTGGGTTTAACGTGTCCTGAGTGTTCCCCCAGCTCCTGAGCCACTCCAGCAAACTCTTCACCTGAGGCATTCAGTGATTCCAGGGGCTCCAGGCCGTGCAACCTCCAATCCAGCCGCATTCCTGAGACTCACAGATAACAGGGAGTGAGAAAAGGAGCCTCTTTGTTCAGCCATTTCCCTGCTGCTGCTGATGCCCTGTGTGCATAAAACATCTCCAGCAGTCAGAATCAAACCTGGAAGAAGGCAAAACTTTGTCCGGGAGCTCTCATTCTCCCAGATTTGTGCCTTGGCAAACGTGGTGCTCCAGTGGCTCCGCTGCTCTCAGCACTTTGTGTGGACATCCCTGTGCTCCAGAGGGGCACGGATGGAGCCATGGGAGTGCTGGGAGCTGCAGGGTGTCCTGTCCAGGCATGTCATTCCAGGGAGAATCTCCAAGGCCTGCGCTGGCTCCAGGCTCCGTGCTGGAGCAATTAAAGCAGGCAGGAATGTGACACAAATGTGGGGCTGTCTCGTCAAGTTAAGGGAAACTTCTCAGCTCACCTGGGAGGGTTTGGCCTTTGAACCACAGCCTGGCTCTTCCCTGGAGCTCCAGGCCTGGGATGCGGAGGATGGAATCAGATCTCCATCCCCACAGGGTCATCCTGCTGCTCCTGCCATCGTTCCCTCCTGTCTGGGAATTCCTGGAAGCCAGGAGGGATTCGGTCAGCACAGCCTTTACCTGGTGGGTTTGCCTGCTTTGCTGAGCAGTGCCAAGGCCTCCTGTCTGCCAGGGAATGTTCTGGATCCAGTGAGGCAGGCAGGAGCCACAGGGAATCCTCTTGGATCGAGGTCCAAGGCACGGCCAGTCCATCCTGAGCAGTGACCGAGGCTTTCAGCCTCCAGACAAGCTGGCACTGGATATATTGGAAGTGTCCAAGGCCAGGCTGCATGAAGCTTGGAAAAACCTGGAATAGGGCACGGTGTCCCAGCCTGTGGCAGGGGAATGAGATGATCTGGAAGGTCGCTTCCCACCCAAACCATCCTGGAATTCCATGACTCCATGATTCTCTGCTGTTCCTCATGGCAATGGTGCAGAAAATCCCTGTGGAAAGCAGACACAAGCTGAGCTCTCCCTACTGGACTTTTAAATAAACAACTGCAGGGAGCCAGAGCTGGGAGCAGGAGTGAAAGGAAAGGGAAGCTGGAATGAAATCCATGAAATCCTCCTCTTCTCTCCATCCTCCTCTGCTTTGTTTCACCCCTGACATTTACTCTGCTTAATAAAAGCAGAATTTATGTTTGACTCCCAGAACGGTGCCTTTGAATCTCCGCGATCCTTCAGACCCCTCAGGGCTGTGTGTGCACCCAAAAAAGTGAGGACGAATCCCAGACCGGGGGAGGAGGGAGCACGAGGGGCACTGGGGGTCAAGATTGTGATGTTCCAGATCCCAAAGGCTTCAGGAGCCGGATTAAGGCTGCAGCCGCAATGACAAGGGCTTGCAAGGCTCACTTGGGAATCTCTGAGCGTCACAGATGTCCTGGGAGAGCTGTTCCCGTGGGGTGACAGGGGGTCACCCCCTGGTTATCACTTCTCCTAGTGGGAAGTGACAGAAGCCTCTGGAAATCGAACTCTGGAGTTTCCATCAGCAACATCCTGAGGCAGCCGGAGCTGATCAGCTCCAGATGGGATGGCAGGATCCAATTACTGCTCCTGGCCCAGGGGAGGGAGAGGACTGGGGGGGCCTTGGTGAGGATGGGATTGGGTCTGGGGGAGTCTGGGATGGGCTGGTGAGTGGAGGGGTCATGCATGTGGAGGGCACGTGGTGGTGTGCGAGGGGAGGGCAGTGGGATGATGGGATTGTGGGATAGTGGGATAGTGGGATGATGGGATGGTGGGCTGGTAGAGTGGTGGGCACAAAGCTCATGTACAGCTCCCAAGGTGCCCACAATTGCCAGGTGATGGGAGAGAGGAGAGGAATGACAGATTCAGGCAGCCCAGCAGCATTCCAGGCCTTCCATGGGCTCTCCACAGCCTCCTCTCAACAAAACATAAATAAAAACTTACCAGTGATGCCAGTCGTGGGATGCAAATCCATCCCTGCTTTAGACTAAGAAATGGGACAGGAAGGGGATTATCCCTGGGATCCCTGTGAGGAGGGATCAGCCTGTGGCTGCTTCCAGCACCTCCCTGCTCCCCTCATCCCAGCCCCTTCCCAGGGGTCTCCAGGGCCTGTCCCAGTTCAGGGCTCCATCTCCTGCTTGCCCCGGATGAGGCCATGCCCCAGTGGGGTTATGGGGTGGGCTGGCAGCCATCAACACCAGGGGATCCCAATTCCAGGGGAGCCAGGACATGTCCTGGTGGGACCTACATGGCTCCAGCCCTCCCCACTCCCACTGATAAATGACTCCTCACCAGAGCCCAGCTCCCTGTGGAAAAGAGCATTTCTGTTTGCCCAATTAGAGCTGAAGACGTGATCTCATTAATCCCGGAGGTGGCAACATGGAAGAATTAATTTTGGGGGGCATTTCCCGGGATATTTGTCTCCCAAGGCTGCCTTGGAGCTGCCCTGTCAGGAAGGACGGATGGGCCCGGCGCAGGCCTGTGGGGGCAGCTCCGGCATTCCCGGGGTAGATCCCACGCACCCTGTTTGTTTTGGCTCTGCTTCCCGTCCCTTCAAGTGGGTCCTGGCTGGAGGATGACAGGGGCCAGTGACAAATTGGGAACATTCTTTGGGAATCAGGGCCCAAAGCAGTGGGGTCAGCATGGGGGGACCGGGGCCTGCACTGGTTCTTCTCAGACAAGCTCAGGCTTGAAAAGTGGGAAGAAAAATCATCCCCAAGTTCCTCAGATCCCTCCAGAGCCTCTGGATGGAAATTAATGAGCTGGAATGTGGCAGTGGAGACGGGAGTGGGGGAACTCGAGAGCACTGGCAGCTGTAGGTGAGGGATTGTGGTCACCTTTGGGGCACACGTGGCACTGGGGAGTGGGGGCACATGTGGCATCTGTGCCCAGTGCTGTGCACGGTGCCAACGGGATTTCCTGCCTCCTGCCAGTTTTTCCAGCTCTGCCTGGTTGTCTGGGGCTCTGAGGTGGGCATGGAGTGGGAATGGGATGGGATGGAGCTGAACCTGCTTGGGGGTGGGAGATGGGAAGGAGCAGGAGGCCATGACACAGCACAGGGCACACGGCATGGCACGGAGCACGTGGCACATCATGAGACACATGGCACAGGACACACAACCTTGGCACGGGACACATGGCATGGGACATTCACCCTCAGCATTGCACACATGTCACAACATGGGACACCTGGCACGGGACATATGGCATGGCATGGGACACATGGCATGGGACACATGGCATGGGACACATGGCACAGCATGGGACACATGGCACAGACAGGACACATGGCACACCATGGCATGGCGTGGGACATATGGCACAGGACACACACCCTCCACACTGGACTGCCACATGCCTTGAAAAAATTGGAGGAATTTGGGGCCATTATCAGCCCAATAAACCCAAAGCCCTTGGGATCACTCTCAGGATTTTATTTTCTCTGTCTCTTTTTCCAGTTATTTCATCCCTTAAATTGTTTTTCTCCCTCTGAGGTATGCCCTGAAATTTTCCTCGACCTGCATGGCAGAGCCGGAGGCTCCGCTCTGCTCGTGCTTTCCTGACACACGGAGCGGTGTCACAACACCAAATTAAGCTGTTGAAGCCTTTTCCACTCTCATCTCTCCCTTGGTTTTGTTGTTGTTTTCCTGGCCACGTTCCCCCGTGGAGACTCCAGGTTCCGGCTGATTTTCCGTTCATTCCATTTCAAAGGCGCCGGCTCTCCCCGTCCCTCAGCAGGTGCCAGCTCGGAGCTGGCGGTGCCAGCGCTGCCCAGCCCAGCAGAGCTCCCGCCAGCAGCCAGCCTGGATCCGTGGAGAGGGGTGGCTGCATCCCAAAGCTCCCTGGGCCTCCTTCCAGGACGTGGGATGGCTCCCCTGTGGAGCAGTCAGGGTGCCAACCCCGGGCTACCCTCATGCCACTGATGTCCCCACTGCCAGGACATGACTGGCAGCAGCCGGGCAGGGCTTCTCCTTGGAAGGGATTGATAAATAACCAGCCACAGCCTTCACTCGGGCTCCTGGGAATTTTAAACCAAACTTCGTGGTGCTCCAGGAATTAATTCTCCCTTGCAAAGCCAGGCTCAACTCCCCTGGCTCTGCTGCTCCTCATGCCGTGCCTTTGGTTCAGCCAACAAGTCCAGGCCTCCCCTCCAAATTGAAGGAATTGCTCTGAATCCAAGTGCCAAGGTTTAGATCCCCGTATTTTTCCATCCCTTTTGGCTTTTTCACCCCCCAGGTACCAGCAGAGCTGCCCCTGGGTGGGTTCACCAGTGAGGAATGAGCTTTCCCTCCAGCTTTTGGGATTAGCAGGGTTTTCCTGGACACCCTGAATTCAGAGCCCACAGACAACGCCAGGCTGGTAACACAGATGAGGAATCCTGGAGGTAAAAACACCAGGCTGAACAATTCCATCCTCTCCAGCTCCCTATGGAAGGATGAGCAGAGTGAAGAAGAGTCACATTGGTTCAGCTCCCCTTGAACAGAGGAACACTGCAGAAGATCTGTGGTTTAAATGTCTTTTTTTTTCTGGCAAACTCCTGCCCGCCATCCTTTCATAGTCCTTCCTCCCTCGCAGGGATGAGGGGGAAATAAACCCAAAAAAGAGTTACTGGGAATCTGTGCTTCCCAGAAGTGCTGGAAGCGTGGTTGGTTCTCAACTCCTGCTCCCACCAGACCCAGTGCCTCAGTACCCCTCATCCTCCTGCACCCCAAACCCCACTGGATCTCTGCACCCCAACCCCAGTGAATCTCTGCACCCCAAACCCCAGTGGATCCCTACACCCCAAATCCCAGTGGATCCCTACACCCCAAATCCCAGTGGATCCCTGAACCCCAAACCCCAGTGGATCCCTGCACCCCAACCCCACTGGATCTGTGCACCCCAAACCCCAGTGGATCCCTG
Source organism: Acrocephalus arundinaceus (assembly GCA_021534815.1). NCBI lineage: Eukaryota > Metazoa > Chordata > Aves > Passeriformes > Sylviidae > Acrocephalus > Acrocephalus arundinaceus. Next base: position 8,770,859 of record JAJEOU010002847.1, on the reverse strand, counting down.
CACCCCAACCCCAGTGGATCCCTGTCCCTCAGTACCCCTCATCCCCCTGCTCCCCAAACCCCAGTGGATCCCTGAACCCCAAACCCCAGTGGATCCCTACACCCCAAATCCCAGTGGATCCCTGAACCCCAAACCCCAGTGGATCCCTCCACCCCAAACCCCAATGGATCCCTTCACCCCAAACCCAGTGGATCTGTGCACCCCAAACCCCAGTGGATCCCTGAACCCCAAACCCAGTGGATCCCTGCACCCCAAATCCCAGTGAAAACCCAGACCTGAGAGCAACCCTGGGGATTCAGCTGGGGGAAAAAAATGCCTTGGGAATGGATCATGATCTCCGTCCTGGAGTGAAGCCAGGACTCAAGCTGTGCTCCTGCAGAACCTTTGGGGTGCAACTGGCCCCTGGTGTGTCCCCCAGGGCAGAAACCCATGGGAGGAGGGAGGCAGGACTGTGGCTACCAGGAGCCCACCTGGACAAACACTTCCGAACTCTTCCACAGCCACATTTTGAGGCACTAACCACCCCCCTGCTGCTTCCTTGCTTTGATCAAAGGCCAGCCGGGAGGAAAGTCCATCTGGGACACACGGAGCTGAGCCTTTCCTGAGGTCTGGGGCTGGCAGCGACATCTCCCTGACAAATCCAACCGGGGAAAATGGCAAAATGAGAGGCTGGGAGCTGTGAGCATTTCCCAGCTGACTGGTGATGTGTGTGGGGAACATATGGGCAGTCTGTGCCCGCTGTCCCACAAAACCTGCTGATTTTACACTTGGATTTCTCAGATTCCCTGACAGCTTTGGAGACCGGCTCTGACAGCCTGGGATTCAGTGCCCCTCAGTGGCATTGCTGCCTGTCCCTGGAACGGGCAGGGAATGCCCGGCACAGAGGGGCTGCTCCAGGGTCCCGCAGTCCCAGGGGGGTGGAAAGGGATGAGCGATGGGACCAACCCCAGGCATCAACCCCAGATTTCAAACAGCTTGGGAAAGGCGAGGGTTTTTTTTCTGGCTGTCAAGGATTTCTATTTTCCATGGATTTTGCAGCTCTTGCTTGGACTGAAATAGCACCGAAGCTGCTGCTCCTCCTGCACCTGCCAGGCTGGATCTGCCAGGCAGGGTTGGGCTGTGCTGTCCCAGTTCCACCCCGTGTTCAGGGCTGGGAGCACTGGGGAATAAAGACAATGCCACACCAAAGGACAATGTGGTCTCTCTTTGTCACCTGCTGGGTGGCGGGGATCCAGCTCTGATGTGCTGAGGGACAATCCCACATCTCATGCCTTGGTTTTTCTTTTTTGGTTTTTCTTTTTCCAGGATAAAAAAGCAGGAAAATGCTGTTGCTGGGTCAGGTCTCCTTTGCCCACCCTCAGCTCTGCCACATCCTGAGGGCCGGTTTGGAGATCCACAGATGAGGAATCTGGCAGGGCAGGATGAGCTTTACTCTCTCACCTTCTGATCCAAGGCTTCCCTGGCAGAGGGAACAGCCAGGCTGGAACATATTCCAGCCCTGAATGGACTTCTAGCACCTATTGGAGCCTGTCTGTAGCTGCGCTGCTGCAAAACCCTGTGAGGATAAATCCCAAAGGATAATCTTGCCTTTGTGAGAAAAGCCAATTTATTAACCTTAAAGGACTCCAGGGAGTCCAGGGCTCCCAGCACAGTCCTCACACAGGGAAATGTGAGATTTGTGAACTCCCTCGTTGTCCTCCTGCAGCTTCCTCCTCTGTGGAATGAATTTGTTTCTGTCCCAGGAAAGGAAGAATGGAGAAATGTGGAGATGGGCTTGGATTCCCACCCCCAAGCCAGTGCTCTGTAGAGAACCACTCAAGTGCCCACCTGGAATGGACCTGAAGGAAAATAGGAGAGCTGGGAATGTTCAGGCTGGAGACAAGAAGGATCCAGGGAGAATTTAGATCCCCTTCCAGTGCCTAAAGGAGCTCAGAGAGGGAGGATGGAGTGACAGCACTAGGGGAATGGCTCCCCACTGCCAGAGAGCAGGGTTAAGTGGGATATTGGGAAGGAATTCCTGGATGTGAGGGTGGTGATGCCCTGCCACAGGGTGCCCAGAGAAGCTGTGGCTGCCCCTGGATCTCTGGAAGTGTCCAAGGCCAGTTGGAGGAGGCTTGGAGCAACCTGGCATAGGGGAAGATGTCCCTGCCCATGGCAGAGGTGGGACTGGTTTTATAGATCCCTTCCCACCCAAACCATCCTAGGATTCTGTGATTCCATACTCCTGCTCAGAGAAAAGCCAGGATGAGCTCCCAGACACAGACCCTGGCCCAGCCTGGCTCTGTACCTTGTTTTAATTCCCTGGAGGTTGGATTCCCGGCATGTGAAGGGACTCTGGTGACAGATCCCAGTGTCCGTCCGTGGGTGATGTCCTCGAGTGTCAGGTCCGGGATCTCCACCTTGGGGACTGTAAAACACGAGGGTCATGCAGGGCTGGAGCAGCTCTGAGATCAAAGATTCCCAGGATCAAGGGAAGTGCTGATTCTGCTCCAATTGCTCGGGAGCACAGAAGCAAAACCCTCACAGTCAAAATTACTACGGAAGTGTCTTGCAGAGACACTCCAGAGATTCCCTGGAGTGCATCCATCAGAGAGGGAGGATTTGGGCAAATAATAGTGGCACACTCCAGTCTGGCATTAACTCCCTAATTCCAGGGGTTTGCAGGGCCCGGGGTGGAACTAATGCAGGTTCTCCCTGCATTTATGATTATCTGCAGTGTTAAATATGTGCACTAATCACGTGGGGAGCCGGGGCTGGCTCTGGGAGGGCTCTGCCTGCCTGCAGGACTTGTTTGCATGTGCGGGGGTGGAAACAGCAAACCCAGCAGAGCAGAGGGTGAACGCTCCGAGGGGCTTCTCAAGTGCATGTTCCATAGAATTGTAGAACCCCAGGATGGGCTGGGTAAGAAACGACATTCAAAATCATCCAGTCCCACTTCCTGCCATGGGCAGGGACACTTTTCCACTACCCAGGTTGATCCAAGCCTGATCCAACCTGGCCCTGGGATGGAGCAGCCAGAGCTGCTCTGGGAATTCCATCCCAGCCCCTCGCCACCCTCAAAGCTAGGAATTCCTTCCCAATATCCCATCTCACCCTGCCCTCTGGCAGTGGGAAGCCATTCCCCGTGTCCTGTCCCTCCAAGCCCTTGTCCAAAGTCCCTCTGCAGCTCTTTTGGAGCCCCTTTAGGCACTGGAAGGAGCTCTAAGTTCTCCCTGGATCCTTCCCTTCTCCAGGTGGACAAACCAGATTAAATCAGCTTCTTGAGCAAAGGTGAGATGGAAGCAGAGTCAGGAAGGGGAGCGAGATCAGCAAGAACCAGAGGTGATCCCAGAGGGAATCCCCAAAGGCTCTAAGGCTGTTCCCTTGGACACAAAACTGAGACTGACCTCTTGGAACGACCTCTGGGAAACCACAGGATTCACAAATCCACATGCCAGCACCTGGGTGTTTAAGTGGAGAACCTTCCAGAAGCCTTCCAGAACCTAAAGGAGTTGGGAACTGAGGGGATGGATGTGGCTGAGCGTGGCTGATTCCAGAAACATCTCCCACCCTGCCTCCCTCTCCTGCCTGAGCCGCTGGTGGAGCCGCCAAGTCTGGGAGCAGAAATCCACATTTCTGTGGGAAAGTGGTGGCTGCACAGGCTGAGAAAAAAAGCGCTTTGGGATCCTCCTGAGAGGCAGAGCAGCAGAAACCCAAACTGGTGCTCCAAGTGGGATGGGAGCCGGACATGTCCTTGGTGAGCAGCTCTGCATGTGTGTGGCGCAGCCTCGTGCTGGGCATCCAGCCCCTGTTTCCATACAGAAATATGGATTTAATCCTCCAGCGATGCTCTCTAATGCTCGGTAATGATCATGGCTCGGGTTTTCAGAGGCATTTTAGGTTTCCCAGCCCGGCTGTGGGATGTGAGTGAGATGCAACGGAAACATTCAAAACATATTTAAGGAAGGGTTTGCAGCAGCTCCAGAGTGTTCCTGCAACCAGGCACAGGAACCAACTGGCCAGCTGGGAGAGTTCAGGGACAATCTGTTGGAGAAGCAACTGGCACATCCTTAGCCTGGAATGCAAATCCAGCTGGAGTGGAGGAAGTCCAGGATCAGGCAGACTCTTCCCATGTTGGATCTGGAGGGCAGGTGCCACCTCTGAGCAGGAAACATGAAGATGGTGCTGAAAAATTTGAGCTGGGGGGTGGAAGTGAGCTGTTGGGAGCTTTCTTGGTCCATGCAGAGGTGGGGAAAACTGTGGAGAGCCTGGATTTAGCCTGGATGTTCCAGCATAGCCCCCAGGCTGCAGGATGGAGATGGCTGGAGGAAAAGGAAAGAGGTGTCCAAAGGTGCATGAGGTGAGCACAGAATGGTTTTGCTCTTCCCAGAGCTCTGCAGTAGTAGTGGGGTTGGAACAGGAGAGTTTCCTGTGTGGCAGGAGGAGGAGGAGTGGTTTGGAGAGGACGGATCTGCTCCCTGGTTCTTCCAAAAGCGTCACTGGGCATTGGAGGAGTCTCTGTGAACAGAGAGCAGAGCAGGGTGATGGTGGTGAGCGGGTGGCTGTTGTCACCTCCCCAGGATGTCACCCACACCAGGCTGTGCATTCCCACCTCCTGGACTGCCAGCAGCACCCTGCACCTTTGTACTGCATGACAGAAATCTTCCTGGTCCTGCCCGTTTTCCCCATCCCTGAAAACTCCCTGAGGATGGACCAGCACATCCCTGCAGGGACTGGGAGACTTTGGAGCCCAGCAGATCATGACCTATGGGTGACACTTGGAAAGATGCCATCCCTGGGGGCTGGGGGCTCCTTTCCCCAGCGGGAGTTTTCCTCAGGGTCACCTCCTCAGCAGCTCCGTGTGCCGCGGCTGCCGGGATCTGCTGAGCGGGCACGGAGAGGCCACGCGGGGTAGGGAGCAGCCTCCCGTGCAGCAGGCTCAGGTGTGAGCTGAAATCCCATTGATTTCTAATCAGTGAGCTCATATTCCCCACGGCTGCGGTGGGACAGGGTCAGCACTGGGGGTGGTCCCGGGGTGGGACTGACGGAGCCGCTGACAGAGGCTGAGTTACAGCCCCAGAGATGCTTTGGAGGGTTCCTGGAGCCTCAGTTATTGTCTGGCTGAGTCCTGCTCGGGGGAGAGCAGCGAGGGAAGGACGTGTGAGCCATAAACCACGTTGTCTTTTAATGAACAAGACTCCCGGGGGATCAGGACTATTTTTTACTCTGTCGTTTTTCTTTCCGCAGCTCCAGGAAAGTTGCTGAGTGTTGTGTCTGCCAACTGCGGGCCAGATGCTCCAGGAGAACCGGAGTCATGTCCCATCCAGCCTGTCCCAGTCCAGCTTCCCCACGACATTCCCATCTGCTCCCAGAGCCACCGGTCCAGGCTGTGGTCACACCAAGCAAGACCAACCATCAGGGTTTGATATTCCGGAGATGCTCCCAGGAGAGCAGGGCTGTAACATTCCCCATAAGGAACCTCATTAATGCTGCTGCTGAAGGAAAAGCAGTAATTAACCCTGAAATCCAAGTGTTGGAGGGGTTTGGAAGGAAAGTGAGTCCAGGCTCACTCTCCTAAGCGTGAGGAATAGTGCACAGGGGTGTCACTGTTTCCTTCCCCCTGCAAAACTGAGCCTCCTGGGTGGCTGTGGGGAAGGACCTTCCTGCAGGACCCCAATTGCTCTCCCCACCTTCCACACCTCCCCCTTCAGTGACAGGGACCTGCTCCAGAGCCTGAGGATCCCAGGAGGAAATGAGGAGGGAAGAAAAGGCAGGAATCAACATTCGGAACCCAGCAAATGTGTGCAGAAATCTGACTCCAGACTGAATGGAGACCAAACTCCAGGCTGTGCCTGTCCAGCTCTGGACAGGCTCTGGTGGCACACCTTGATCTGGGTTTGGTGGGACAGTGTGACAGGAATGGTCCCTTCTCCTTCATTTCCACTGCTGTGAAACCCTCCTGGAGTCAGGAAAGTGCCCTAAGGTGTCTGGCTGGGGCTGGGATTCAAGCACTGGCTGCTGGGACCTTTCCTCTTTTTGGGGAAGGTGCCTGGCAGCCCCCAAACCCAACTGTGGGGTCACTGGGCTCTGCTGGGTGCGACCAGCCAGGGCTCCGGCCCCACAGCAAGCCCAGGGGCACTGGCGTGGAAGGGCTTTGAAAGGTGAGCACTGGGATGTGCTGGGAATGCTGCAAGCCCAATCCCTGTGGTGGGAACATGGCTCTGCCCCATCCACAGCCCCTCTGAGCACGGGGGGGTGCCACCCCCCACCTCAGCCCTTCACAATCCCAGCTCCACTTGGGATGGATGCCAGGAACCCATCCAAGCTGCACCTGTGGCCAGCAGGGATCAAGGGATGGGCAGGGTGCCTGCTCTGCCCAGCAGTGGGGACCTAAATCAGGACATCCTGTCCCCTCAGCAGAGCCAAGGGACATTTCCCAGCACAGGCGCTTTAAAAAAGAACAATAAATTGGGAGATCTGTACCGAGCTCGGCTGTAGGACCAGGATCCCCTTTCAGGGAGTATTTTAGGATGAAGGCACTACAGCTGTTTGTTGGGTAATCCCTCTGCCCTCCCCATCACCCTCCAGAAAGGGCTTTGCAGCCCCGCTCCAGCCAGGAATAAATCAGGAAGTGGCACTTTGTCCTTCCCAGGAATAGGCTCTCCCCAGCCCCTAGAACCCGGCATCTGAGCCCAGCATCTGCCCAGGGGGAGACCCTGCCACAGTCAGGCTGTGTTTGGCTCCCAGAGATCCCTGGAACACACATTCAGCTCCTGGGCACCCGTGGGACACGGGTTTGGCTCTCAGAGACCCATGAGACCCTCACACATCCCTGAGCTCCTGAGGACATGGTGAGGAATCCATCGGAGTGGGAATGGGAACAAAAGCAGACCCCAAAATCCTGTGATTAACACAAACCCATGCAGGGCTGGAGTGGCTGCAGAGAGGAGCTGCCAAGCTCTGCCCTCCTCTGCAGATCAAGATTCCCAGCATCATTAACCAGATAATTAAACATTCCCTCCCACTTTAGTGTTTCTCCAATCCGTGACCCAGAGTCACCTCTTTAAAGGGCTCTGGGAATTTCGTGTGTGATGTGCTGGGCTGAGGCTCGATGTGACAGAGTGCTCAGGGACAGGAGGTGGCTGTCCCGGTGTCACCTTCCTGCCCCTCACCTAAGGCCACTCCCATGGAGCTGTTACCTGTTTTTCCAGAGCCCAGGGGGGTGTGAGGCACTGCAGGGAGGGCTCAGGGTGCACTGAGGTGCCGTGGGTGTGGGGACCGGGAGCCTCCACAGGCCCAGGGGACATCCCAACATTGTGGAGGGGCTTTGGCAGAGTTTTCCAGAGCTCTGCAAGCCCTGAAATTAATTGAATCCAAGTGTGGGAGCAGGGCTGTGCCCTTGGAGCTGCGGCGGGCAGCGGGAGCAGCTCGTTCTTCTGTTCCCTGCTTGCTTTGAGTTCTCTCCTTTGAAAGGGAGGCCTCTCTCTGCATTCCCATCAAACGTGGCTTTTCCAAAGTTTCAAAGCCTTTTGGTCTCTCCGGGGAATGCTCTGCAGGAGGCTGGGCATGGCTCAGCCCTCACAGCCTCCCCCTCACAGCCGCTCCCTGTCCCCTCCAGGATCCCATCAGCAGGGGATCCCGCTCCCTCCTGCCTGCCCTGGGACACTCCGGACACCCCTGTGGGCCCTGGGCTGGAAGCTGAGAGTTGCTGCTCCCAGGAGGAGATGGATGGCTCTGGGGCAGAGCAGAGAGCAGCCACAGGAGCCCAAAGGGTGCCCAGGTTGGTTTTAAGGTGGATCAGTAGATTCCCTGGCAATGCTGATCCAACACACCCCTCTCCAGCTCCTCATCCCATTTTGGGATGTTCTCGCTTGGTTTTCCACTTGAGACTTTGGCATCCAGCTCCCCAGGGAATGGTCAGATCCCAAGGCTGCAGGAGCATTTGGACAACACTGCCAGGCACAGGTGGATCGCTGGGGTGCCCTGAGCGGGGTCAGGGGTTGGAATGGATGGTCCCTGTGGATCTCTTCCAGCTTGGGAGATTCCATGATCTTTGTTTTCCATCCCAGAGGACCAGGTCTGCCCTCACCAGTAAAAGGTGATGAGGGACCAATACTTTGATCCATTTTTCCCCAACACCTTTGACAAACCCAGGGATTTATGGCCAGATCTTGGCAGGAGGGACAGGCGTTTTCCCAGAGGCATTGGCAAATCCAAGTTCCTTATTCCCAGGGACACCCCCAGCTGTCAGCCACCATCACCATGGGGCAAGAACAGGGAGCTGAGCCAGAAGTCCATCACTTCTGGGGGAATTGTTTGTTCCAAGGGGGATGAGATTCCCACACACCTCAGAGCTGTGTCCCCAGCCCACTGCAGCTGCAGCTCTCTGAGGATGCCTCTACTTCCACACAATTCCACTTGTTCCAGGAGGTTGGGGACCACAGGTGAACAAGGCTCCAGTCCCAGTCACTCCATGGGGATCTGCCCATGGAATGGAAGGGCTCCCGATGCCCTCAGCTCCCAATTCTCCTGGGAACCTTGCAGAGAGCATCCAAGGTGGGGAGAGATCCAAGAGCTCAGGCTGGGAAGGCAAGATGGTCATGGCTCTGAGAGGGTCTCAGGAATTAAAAGTGAAATTACAGATTAATCTATCAAAATTACATTTTTTTTCCCTGTCATTTTTATGGAGACTCATGCAAAGAGGAGAAGGCCCACCCCATCCTGCATTCCCAGCCTCCCGCTCTCCAAGGTTATTTATGGGCTTGCTACACAAGTTGGGTTTTTTTCCTCCCCTTTTATTTTCTCTTCTCTTCCTTTTCTTCCCTGCTTTTGCAAATTGAATTATTTAAATGCATTGTTTGGCAGCCTCAAATCCCAGCGTTTCCCTCTCTTTCCCCCTTGGCTGCCATTTCTTTCTCTCCTTTCTGCTCCTGCATTTTCAGGATCATTTCCCGTGTTGTTCCAGTGGCATTTATTGAAATTTGCACAAAAAAAGATCCTTCCTCAATGCCACCATTTCAGCCCTGGCAGGAGATTTATGGGGGCAGGAAGACACCCGTGGTGGGGAGGTTTTGCCGGGAGAAAGAAAGGAAGGAGGGAAAGGAAATGTGCTAGAAAACCAAAGGAGGTTTTCCTTTGCCTAGAAATGGGGAGCAGGGAGGATCCACGGAGGTGAGGGAACAAGGGGACAGCCCTGCTCCTCCACAGGTGACACACATGGTGGCACGGGCATGACACACAGGGGCACGGAGGGCTTAGTGTCAGGTGTGTGGGTGCGTGGAGGGAGCACAGACACCCCTGGGTGGCCTCAGGCACCGGTGACACTGGGGACATGGCCTGCAGAGGGACTGGCACGGCTTGGGGACGCTTGGGCACACCTGGGGCACACTTGGGACACGCTTGGTACATGCTTGTCTCATGCTTGGTAAGTACTTGGCACGTGCTTGGCATGCAACTGGTGTGTAATTAGTGTGTAATTAGTGTGTAATTGGTGTGTAATTGGTGTGCACGCTTGGTACATGCTCCGTCCATCCTTGGTGTGCATGTGGGTCTTGGGGCACTCTTGGTGAGCACTTGGAGCGCTCTTGGGACATGTTTGGTGACAATTGGGACACGTTTGGCACACTCTTGGTTCATGTTTGGTGCACACTTGGCATGCTTTTGGCATGCATTTGGCACATATTTGGCACACACTTGGTTCATGCTTGGTGCACACTTGGCGCACACTTAGCATGCATTTGCCACACATTTGGTACACATTTGGTTCGTGCTTGGCACACGCTTGGCACACACTTAGCACACATTTGCAGCACATTTGGCACACATTTGGTTCATGCTTGGTGCACACTTGGTGAGTGGCACATGTTTGGTTCATGCCTGGTGCACACTTGGTACACACTTGGCACACATTTGGCACATATTTGGCGCACACTTGGTTCATGTTTATTGCACACTTGGCACTCATTTTGGCACACATTTGGCTCATGCTTGGTGCATATTTGGTTAGTGTTTGGCACACACTTGGTTCATTCCTGGTGCACACTTGGCACCCACTTGGCACACACTTGGCACGTATTTGCTGCACATTTGGTGCACATTTGGTTTACGTTTATTGCCCTCTTGGATCCATCCCTCCATGGGCACCCGGCGCTGCTTCCAGAGCCGTCTCCGAGCTGGAACACCGCAGAGAAGCCACTCTTGGAGCTGTTTGAAGGAGCGCCGCTCTCCAGCCTCGCTATCTCTAATCCTGCTTCAAAGCCAGCTCCTTCTATTTCCATATTGACTTATGATTCCTTTAATTGACTTTCTTGCCTCGGAATTGTACTTACTTAATTAATCTGATTACATTTCTGCTTCTAGTTAAAGAATTTCTGTGTTGCAGCCCAGAGGTGAGGACGTTCCTGGGGAGGGATGAGCTTCTGGTCGATCCCACCAGCAGATAGAGCCTGCAAAGCATTTTGGGATCCTTTGGAAGGGGAGGACAGGCAAAAGCCATGGAAAGTGCCGCAGCAATTTCCATTTTCACACACGCAGCAGCTTTCCTCGTGGCAGGAATGAGGCACATCCCTAGTCAGTGGGATTGAATTATCTCCATAAATTCATTACATTTTAAAAATATGATAATCAGCACGGAATGAGCCTCCCGAGGGAGACGGAACATGAACATCTCAAGTACTGTTAATAATCAGCCTTTATTTTACAAATGCCCAGGGCTGGCTGGCAGCCGCCGCAGCCCCTCCCCGGCGGAGGGGCTGGTGCTGTGCCCCTGCCAGGACCTGCCAGGGGTCCCACCCCACCTCCTCAGCTGTCAGTCCCAGGGAGGTGACCCAGACACAGCTGGGATTTGGGATGAACAGTCTCTGCTGCTCCGGGTGCTCCATATAAAGCCTGGGCACTCACTGCCCTTTGGGGTCCCCACAGGCGGTGACCTGCTGTGGCACCTGTCCAGTGAGTCAGCTTCTCCCACACCACCCCCACAAATACCAGGATTTAGGGGATGAACTGTGCCAGTTTAACACAAATCCGGGGCAATTTCTCACTGGGTCCATTTGTGGTCATAAAGGATCCCAGGAAACCGGCACAGGCGAGGGGTCGGGAGCGTGTCCTGGCTTCGGCGCTCCTGGGGACAGGGGCTTGGAGGAACTGGGGGTGTCCCACTTTTGGCAGAACCTGACAAGGTCAGGAGAGTTCCCAGAGCAGCCCAGGGATGAGCCAGGGCAAGAGGTGCCCATGGTGACCTCATGGCCTTGGAATCACTGGAATGGTTGGGGTTGGGAGGACCTCAAAGCCCATCCAGTCCCACCCCTGCCATGGGCAGGGACAACTTCCACTATCCCAGGTTGCTCCAAGCCCTGTCCAGCCTGGCCTGGGACACTTCCAGGCATAGGGAATCCACAACGTCTCTGGGCAGCCTGTGCCAGGGCCTCTCGACCCTCACAGTAACAAAACAAAGCCAAAATCCCACTTGGACACTGTCACTGCAAAGTTTTCCTCTTTGTTATTCCACTTTGGTGGCAGACAGGCGGCTCCTCCACCCCCGTTTGTTAAACACTGATTAATTATTAAATTGGCCATTAACTATTAATAGCTGATTTTGTGAGTGTTAAAATGCCAGCCCTGTGCAAAGAGAGCTGTGTCTCTGGCAAACCTCAGGAACCTCAGGGAATGAATCCTCGATAATCAATCCGGCCTCTGCTCCATTTGCCATTCCTGTCTCATCCTCTCTGCTTTTGGCACCACTTCAGGGGAGTTTATACAAATGGAAAAGCCAATTTTACTGCTGCTGGAAATTCCCAGCTCCCAGAGATTGAGCAGAGCCCTGTGATTTTCTCCAGTGCTGGAGGGGCTCCCTGATCCAGTTCTGCCTCTGCAACCGAATCATAAAATCCTGGAATGGTTTGGGTTGGAAGGAACCTTAAGACCCATCCCACTCCAACCCTGCCAGGGGCAGGGACACCATCCCAGGTTGCTCCAAGTCCCACCCAACATTGTCTGGGACACTTCCAGGGATGGGGCAGCCACACCTGCCCTGGGAATTCCATCCCAACCCCTCACTACCCTGACAAGGAAGAATTTCCTCCCAACATCCCATCCAACCCTACCCTCTGGCAGTGGGAAACCATTCCTTGTATTCTGTCACTTCAAGCCCTTGAAGATCCATAGAAGTTTCCCTGTGCCACAATTTTTCAGCACATCCCAAATCCTCACTGGATCCTTGCTCCTGCTTTTGGCTGTGGATTTCCATGGAGGTCTGGGCATATGCTGGGATGTTTCCAGGGAAATCTTCCCAAGGGATTCTCACCATGGAGTTGCATCAGAGACAGGGAGCAGGGGCAGTGGGGTCCTGCACCCACCTGGGGGACAGGAGGGAGGGTGGCAGTGGGAGCAGGAAGGGGACACAGTGCTGAGGGGCTGGAGCCACTCCACATCCAGTGTGAAACCAGCAGCCACAGGCATCTCCAGAGCCTTTGGAAGCAGATGGCCTTGCCCCAGGGAAGAGTTTTGGCCCAGGGAACATTATTTTGACGGATGCATTTGCAGCCCCCCAAAAGCCGCGCTCCTTTTCAAGTCGTGCTGTGCGGAGAACCTTCCCTGCTCCAGAGAGAAAGAACCTGGGATTATTTTCTCATGTCAATTAACTGCGCTTTCCAAAGGCAAACCGGGCTCCTCGGATCCTGAGCTCGGGACCACAGCCAGGTTGCTCCCCCCGGCATGCTGGAGGGAAAAATCAAGGAGCTTTGGCCAGAGAGCTCCTGGCCTGAAGCCAGCAAATAAAATGGTCATAACGAGGCCTTTGGAGATAAAATTGGAGGCTGGGGTTGCTTTGCTTTAATTTTTTGTTCTTCTGGTGGAGAAACCGCCTCACCCGGCAGAGATGGCAGCAGCTCCAGAGCAGCAGCTCTGTGGGGTCACCGTGAGGGCCATTTCCCCCCGGAGCTGCTCCTGGCCAGGTGTGCAGCAGCACCAGCTCAGGTGTGGGATCAGGTGGGGATTTGGGTGTGGATTCAGGTGTAGATCCAGGCACACGGTCACTGAGTGGGTTCTGGTGCAGGATCAGACATGGGTTCAGGTATGGATTATCTCAATCACCTCCTGCCCCTTTCCTGGCTCCATGATGTTTTCCTGGAGCAATCCTGGAGCCCTCCAGTGGTGAGCACACAGGTAGGGCCACGCTGCTGGGCTGGCTGGAATTCCCAGGGACATCGCCAGGGACACACAGAAACCCCTCAGAGAGGGTGGGCTGAGAAATAATCCCTCTTGGAGATTCCAGGTGCATGGAACCTCTCTGGAAAAGCTCGTGGAGCTGCACAAGCTGCCCATACGGAGTGTATTTCCCATCCTTGGTGACTCGGGATCGTCTATAGTTGTTGCCAGGAAGATGATTTTCCAGAGGGAAGCAGGTGCCAGCTGGCCACAGACAGGGATCTTTGATCCCTCGCAGCTCTTTGGGAAGGAAAGCAGGATGTTTTCCACGGCCACCCTCCTGGAGAGCCAGGCTCCTGCACCCAAAGCGCAACTGCCCCCGCTGTCCCCCCGCACCAGCTCTTCATGTGTCAAAGGCTCTCCCACTCCCACCGCTCTTCCCAGCTGCTTCCCAAACATCCCTTTCCATTTGGGAGGGCTGGGACAGCGCTGCCTGAGCGCTGCCAAACAGCGGGAACACGTGAGGCTGTCGCGGGGAGATGGAGAGGGATGAGCCCCCTCACTGTCACACCACCTGTGCTGGGGGATCAGAGATGCTCTGGAATGCTGGAGATTGGAGCAGGTGGATGCACCCGTGTCACTGGGGCAGCACAGCAGGGATGTCACAGCTGACATTCATCCTGCAGGGGACTCTGGCTGGGGACAGGACCCCACCCCGCACCCCGTTGGCAAAGGAAGCCCTTGGGAAAGGTGTGAAATCCACCTGCCCCTCCCTGCATCCTCCTCATCTCCGAGGGGATGCGATGCTGGAGGATTTGGGGGCGTTCTGAGGCAGGGATTGAGCTGGGACCCCTCTGTCACACGGCTCCTGCGGGTGTCCCCCAGCAGGGAGCCAGCCCGGGTCAGGAGAGGCTTTCCTGCCCCTGTCCTGCCGTGTGAAACGCGGCACCGGGAGCAGAAAGAAACAGGAACGCTTGCCTGGAAGCTGACCCGGTTTAGGGTTTCATTCCAAATGGAGCGACAGATCAGCTCAATCCGGACCCCCCGAACTCTTCCTGCCGCTGCCCCCGCTCGCAGCCAAACCTCTGATCCCTGTCCAGCTCTCCACATAACTCCTGAGGCTTTGGTGGGACTGTGAAGCCGGAGATGCTTCGGGGGCGGCAGCGTTTGGCGTTTTCTTCCCGCCTCCGCTGGAGATCCGTGACCTGTTGGGATCCGGCTGTGCAGCTCCGGAGCATCCTCCTGGGATGAACCGGGCTGGGCTGGGCCGTGCAGGTGGGCAGGAGCTGAGGGGGAGTGCCCAGGAGCTGAGCTGGGATGGGGGAAACCTGGACACCCAGGGATGGGGAAAATATGGACACTCCAGGGAAGGGGAAAACATGGACACCCAGGAAAGGGAAAACCGGACACCCCATGGAAGGGGAAACCTGGACACCCAGGGATGGGGAAAACATGGACACGCCAGGGAAGGGGAAAACATGGACACCCCAGGGAAGGGGAAACCTGGATACCCAGGAAAGGGGAAAACATGGACACGCCAGGGAAGGGGAAAACATGGACACCCAGGGAGGGGGAAACCTGGACACCCCAGGGAGGGGGATAAACCTGGACACCCAGGGAAGGGGAAAACACGGACACCCCAGGGATGGCAAAAACCTGGACACCCCAGGAAAAGGGAAAACCTGGACACCCAGGGAAGGGGAAAACCTGGACAGCCTAGGAAAAGGAAAGCACGGGGTTCAAAGCCATGGCCCTTTGGAAGCCCAGGCAAAGCCCTCTCCCTGCTGAAGCGGGATGCCCGTGGCCAGCAGAGGTGATGGAAGCACAGCCCCTCTCCTGCACCCGCGGCAGGAGCCGGAGCCGCTATTGGAAGCAGGTGTGCTGCCCTGCCGGGCGATGGGAGCCATTAGGGAGAAAGCCTCTCAAGGAAATTTATGTCCGTCTCTTCTCACCCCTCTCTCCTGAAACCAATTACACCCCAGTCCTGCCCCGCTCGGGGGGACCCGCTCGGCTTTGCCCCCTCCGGGGTCCCGTGGGACGTCCCAGCACGGCGGGGGTGAGCAGCAGGAAAAATGGGAAGCGCTGTGCAAAGCAGGCCGGCTCCTCTGGCGGCCCCTAATTCATCTCCCTGGGAGTCCGGCGGGAGGATCCCGCAGCACCTGGGCTGCCACCCCTCTCCAGCCGCCCCTTGGCAGCCGCACGCTGGCTCCGAGTGGAGAGCGAAGGGGGGGGACAAAGCCACCCCCCAGCAGCAGCGCTTTCCCCGAGGTTTATTATTACACAAATGTGAATTCCAGAACCGGCATCTGGGGAGCAGCTGCTGGGAGTTAACCCCTTCCCTGCCGCAGGGGAGCTGCGCCACAGGAGTGGGCGCCTGGCTGCCACCCTAGGGAGGAGCCGGCCGTGGGGACGTGGCCCTGTCCCACCTGGCAAACAGCTCCTGTTGTGTAGGGACACATCTCCGTGCATGGATGGGGAGGCAGCTTCCAGGTTCCTCCCTCCCTTCCTTCTCTCTCTCTTTTTTTCTTCTTCCCTAATAACAGGCACTTCTGTTTCCATTCAAGGCTTTTATGGGAATTCGCTCTCCCTCCCAGGCAAGGCCTGAATTTCCAGCATGCTCCAGGATGGAGCTCCAAGGGATGCTGCCCTTGGGGTTGAGGAGCAGCCTGGAGATAAGGAAGGGGTGACAGCGGGAGGCCAGCCCTGCTGAAAGGAAGGGCTTGATCTGGACAGCGTGTTTTTGTTGGAAGATGGATGTTTGGGAATGAAGGCAGACCCTCACAACCCCGCTGGCTTTATGGCATCTTCCAAGCCACTGGGGGTTGGTCACAATCCCAACTTTTCAGCCACCTGGAGCTTCCCAGGCTCTTCCCAGACCCAAGAACCTGCTGGCCCCATGGGAAGTCATGGATGTTTGGGCAGAGCATGATGAGGAGGATCATTTCCCTTCTCAACTTGTCTGGGAAGCAATGCCTAGGCTGCCCCTGCTGCTCCTTTCCATAGAAACACAGAATCCCAGGATGGTTTGGGCTGGAAGGGAGTTCCAAGCCCACCCAGTCCCACCCCTGCCTTTGGCAGGGACACCTTCCACTATCCCAGGTTTCTCCAAGAGCTGTCCAACCTTGCCTGGAACACTTCTAGGGGTGAGGCAGCCCCAGCTGGTTCCCAGGGATGGAGGGAGCATCCCCAGAGCAGCTCAACACACTGGGACACGTGGGCAGGCAAAGGTGAGGGGCAGCAGGTGACAGGTTCTGTCAAACACCCCCGGCTGCCAGGTGCCACCGTGATGGGCAGAGCCGAGGCAGCAATGGGTGTCATAAAGGGCAGGAAAAATTGTGGAGGAGGTTTTGGTGCCTGGATGAAAAGCAGCTGTGAGTAGAGCCCCTGGCTGCTCAGCCTGGCCGGGAGAACAGGGAGAGGTGGGAGGTCGGAGGGTTTGGGTGGAGAGGAGGCTGGAGACAATCCTGGGACAACTGGGAGTGGGGAGCTGGCCTTTGGCAGAGGGATTGGCTGCCCTGCTGAGCAGCTCTCAGCAGCGGGGACTCCCAGTGCCTCCTCTGGGAGCGGTGCAAGCATGGAAATCATCCCCTTGGCTCCTCAGGAGGGGACGGGAGCAGGACAGGACAACCCATCCTCCTGATTTGCGGGCTCCAGCTCCCTGCTGCTGCTCCCTCTGAGCCTGAGCCGGCCCTCCTGCTCCTCATTCCAAAATCCCAGCAGCCAGAGCAATCCCCGTGTCCCGAGGAGGTGTTTATAACGCCAGGAACTCCTGAAGGGATCGGAGCAGGAATAGGAACAGAAGCTCCTTCGCCTGGGCTGCAGCCGGCAGAGCTGCCTCCTGCTCCGCCGGCACCGCTGCTCTCCGGGCTCCCAGCCCGGGAGGGGAGGGAGAAACGGAGCTGACAGCAGCTCCTGCAGAACCGGGAGCTTGGCAAATCCATAAAAACCCTCTCCCTGCTCCGGCAGCGCCTCTCCACCGCCAGCTCTGCCCGCAGTCCTCAGCCTCTCCCTCCCTCACCTCCCGCCCCGCAGCTCACACCGTTGGTTTTGCTCAGCCTGCAAAGGTTTGGGGATAGGGAATGAGCCCCACTGCAGATTTCCTGCCCCAGCCCCGCGGTGTGAGGGGGTTTGGGCTGTCCTGAAGCCCAGCGTGGCAGGAGGACGGGCTCCATCTCCTGAACACGCCGAATCCCAGAATCCCAGCAGGCAGCAGGGGTAGGATGACAAATTGTTCTGACTAATAGTCTAAACAATGGGAAACAATGGAAGTCAGGGAGCAGCCCGTAAAATATGCAGCACGCAGGGGGCTTGGCTATTTTATTTGATTTTCAGATGGATATTCCAGTGGCCGGGATCCATCAAGAATAGAACAACACATGTCAAGCTCAATAAGGGTTTGCCAGGGATGGTGGAAGGAGGACGCAGAAATTCCTGCGCTGGGGTGAACTTGGGAAGCCCGACTTGGAGTCAAGTGCTCGGGGAAAGGAGCAGCTCTCCCTTCCCGGCACAGGAGCATCCATCCCACCTTCTCCAGAGGGATGGCGATGAAGTGCCTGAGCCTGACCCGTGGAAGAGGGGCAGGAAGGCTGGGAAGAGGCGTGGGAAGGCTGCCCGGCTGATGTGGTTGAGCAGACGGGGGAGGTTTTCTGTCTCCTCTTTGAAATTCCTTTGCGTTCAGGGTTATTTTGGAAGTCAAAAGCTGTTAGATTCCCTGGAAGCTCGGGGAGGGAGATTGCCTGGGTTTGCTCTGACGCGATTTCCCTGCACAGCTGTTTGTGCCATCAGCAGTGGGGCTGCTCTTTCAAAAGAAGACATTTTATCCATTAAAAAGAAATCCGTAGATGATGAATATGGATTTGGGCTAAGGCTGAGTGATGAAATCCTCTCCGAGGTGCAAAGATCCCATTATCCATCTGTCTGCGGCCTGCCAGGGACCAGCGGTGGGTTCCCTCAGAGACCCCTCAGCTTTCTGGAAGCCTCGAGGTCAATGAGGATGCGAAGGGCTCTCCAGCCAGGAAGTTTCTCTCCCAAGTCTCCTTTCACTGCCGTGTTTGAGCAGGGCAGGAATGCTGTGAGAACAGCCCTCGGAAGTTGTTCCGAGGCTTCCAGCTGGATCAGAAAATGTCGGCTCAGCACAGGGGGGACACAAAACTCTTGGTAGGGAAGAGGGAGGTGGAAGCGTTTCCCTCTGCCCTCTGAGAGGGGCTCATTCCCTGCTCCCACCTGCAGCGTGGATTTCTGCCGTGGCTGGGCTTTCCTGGGTGATTCCTGGCTGGGGGGTGCTGAGCCCAGATTGTGGGGACCTGAAAAATGTCCAAGGACTGGGGCATTGGGGTTGGAGCCAACAGCCCTTGGGGACAGGGCAGCTCTGCTCACAGGACATCAGAGGCACAGCTCTGGCTGGGCAGCACCTGGAGGACGTGGGTCTGGTGCCATGCACGGGTACAGCGGCTCTTTCCTGATGCCCTTGTCCCTATCTCAGCATTTCCTGGAGATTGTTTGTAGGATCCAACAACTTCCCCATCCAAACCAGAGCTGTTTTGTTCCTGCTTCCATGCACAACTTCCAGAGCCTGATGCTTCCTAATGAGCTAAATGGGAGTGACTTGAACCTTGTCCACAGGGTTGGCACAGCCGCCTCCCTCCTTACCGCCCTTGTCAGGTTGTCATTTATTTTTGCATTTATTTTGCATGGAGAGATGGCCTGGAGCTGGCACATGGCACTGCCTCCCCATTCCCTGCGGTGCCAATGGTGGCAAGGACCAGCACCATGGAATCATGGAATGGTTTGTCTTGGAATGGAACTTAAACCCCATCTCATTTCCACCCCCTTACCCTGGGCAGGGACACCCTCTGCTGTCACAGGTTGCTCCAAGCCCGGTCCAACCTGGCCTTGGACACTTCCAGGGATGGACCATTCAGTTCTTCCCTTGACCTTTTTTTCTTTGCTTCTCCCTCTGCCTCCTGTGTAGGGTGAGAGGATGGTAAGACACAGAACAAGGAACACCTGGAGAGAAGGCAGAGAGAGCAGCGAGGCAAATCACCGCGGCAGGAGGGAAATGGAGCAGCTGAAATTGGGAGGAACAGCTCCAAGTTTGTGACTGTCTGCACCTGATGCAAATCCGCTTGCCGGGGGATGTTGGGAGCAAAGAGCAGAACGCTCCTGATTCCACGGGGTTGTGTTGTGAACGGGAAGATCCCGGAGAGAGGGAGACTGAGGGGAGAATAAAATGGACAACGCCAGCCAAACCGAATGGATGCAACCCCCGGCGCTCCCGGAGGGAAGCGCTGCCCTGAAGGGAGGGGGCCAGCAGCAGGCCGGGCCAAAACGCTTTAAAAGCCTCCCTTTCAGATGGCATTTGTTCTTCAAAGCCATCAGGGCTCGGGAGAAAGCCGGGCCATTTCCCTCTGCCTCTGACATGTTAATGGCTGTATTTTGGAGTCATTAAATATTGAAATGCGGCACACTCAGCAGCTGCCAAACCTCCCCGCAGCCCTGCTCTCCCCCTTCTCCTCTCCTCCAGAGCCTTCTCCGCTCTCCGTTTTCTCCGGCATTGCCTCCTCTGTCATTCCCTTCTTCATCCTCCTCTTCCTCCTGCCCTTGCCTCCCCCACTCTCTTCCCCAGCTTCTCCCCGCCCTGCAGCTCACCCCCAGCCTTCCTCCCCGCCATTCCTCTGCTGGAATCTCAGTTCCCGGGAAGCACTTGATAATCTGCAGCTTTCATATTCTCACCTTGCCAGTCTCCTATTCAGCGGGACTCGGAGAATTACAAATGTATTTATCTGGGTACACTGGAGAGCGAGAGAAACAAAGAAACCAGCGGGGCTTTTCTAACGAGGAATGACTAATTTGACCCAGGAGAGCCCGTCCTCTTTCAAGCACTCAATTTTCCCCTGGTTTTGCATCCAAAGATAAGGTTGGCGATGCCAGAGGCGGGGATGGGGCGCTGCCAGCCCCGTGCTGAGCCCCTGCCGCGGCTGCTGCTGGCAGGGTTTGCTTTACCTGCTCCCTCGCTGGGGCCCAGCCCGCCGAGCCAGGGATGGAGGGCTTGGAAAAGCTGCTCTTTGTTCTGTGCATGGCCCTGCCCAGGGCTCCGTAAGCTCCGAGAAATCCCAGTCCCAAAGTGCATCCTTGCCGGGGCTGGGGTGAGGCCGGGCTTTCTGCAGCGTTCCTGCAGCTTCCAGCAGCTCCTGGATTGGGAAGGGACACTGACCTGGCCTTGGACACTTCCAGGGATCCAGGGGCAGCCACAGCTGCTCTGGGCACCCTGTGCCAGAGCCTCACCACACTCATAGTCAGGAATTCCTTCCCAATATCCATCCATCCCTGCCCTCTGGCAGCAGGAAGCCATTCCCTGTGTCCTGTCCCTCCATCCCTTGTCCCAAGTCCCTCTTCAGCTCTCCTGGAGCCCCTTTGGGCACTGGAAGGGGGTCTGAGCTCTCCCTGGATCTTCTCCTTCTCCACCAGCTCTCCAGCCTGGCTCCATGGCAGAGGGGTTCATTTCCAAGCTAGTTTTCCTTCTGGTGATCCTGGTTACTCCAGGGTGGATGGGATAAATTCCAGCTCAGCCTGGTGATCTTACTGGATCCAGACTCTGCTTTGGCTGATCTACTCAGCTCCCATCCTGCACTGGACACGTGGGAAAGGACAGTGGATGTAATGGACTTCTGGAAAGAAAAGAGTATTTAGGCCAACGCACTTGAGATATTTTTTTTGCAAATAAAGAGCTGGGATGAAACTTCCTGAGGCTAACACAAGTCTTCTGTGGATTTTTTTTCTTTTCCCCCAAAGAGAGGAGCAAATGTGGTTTAGTGGGCACAGACAGGATGAGCGGTCCTGGAAAAGTTGTGCTTGTGTAGTCTGGAGAGAAATCAGAGGCTGAGATAGTTCTGATTGCTGCCTGGAAAGACATGGAAGAGGAAACACCCAGGAATGCAAGGAACTCTGGAAGGACACTGTTGGCACAAGCATGAATTGGTAGAAACCTGTCGTGAATAAATGTCAGTTGAAAATTGAAGGAGGTTTCTCCCAATCATCAGATGAGGGAGTTTATAAAATAACTTTCCAGCAGGGTAATTGAGGGAGGAAACTTAACTGGTTCAAGATGGGAGGCTGACAAATTTCGGAATTTCAGTTTAGGATGGGGCTGGATTTGACAGTCTGGCCCCTCTTGGCTGTGTCCTGCTTCAGCCCAGGGCTCTGCACTCGTGTGGGGTGGGGAGTCCCTCTGCTCCCCCTGGAGCTCCTCCCTGCCTGGCCACAGCTCCACGGGCAGCCCTGCACTCCCACTCCCACTCACCTGTCCCTGACACAGAGGCTTTTCTCCTGGTTAATAAGCCCTGACACGCCAGACATGGAAACTATGAAAATTGGCCAATTTTTTAATATTTTAAGCCCCATCACAGCCTTTGCTGGGCAGAGCAAAGCGCTTTAGGATGCCTTAGCAAGGAAATGGGAACTATCATTTGGGATAATCTGCCTGAGCTGGATTGACCCGCTGATCCCAGCCAGACCCCTCTCCTCCAGCACACCCCTCCCTACACCCAGCTCTGCTGCCCAGATGGGGAAAACAAAATCCTGGGATTGTGATTTAGGTTGGAAAACCCCTCTGAGCCCATCAAGTCCAACAGTTCCCACAGCATTGCCAAGGCCCCCACTGGCCCACGCCCCCAGCTGCCACATCCACGAGTGTTTGAGCCCTTCCATGGTGATTCCATCACTTCCCTTCTCTTTGTCACACCTTCCCAGCCAGGTGCTGGGAGGGGCTGTGCCTGGGGCAGGGGCTGTGCAGGAGCAGGATTGCGAGCGGATGCTCCCTTTCCAAACCCTCTTCCAGCTCCCCCTTTCCTGTGCTGCCCCGGGAAGGGCTGGGTGAGGTCCCGGCTCCTGCCCGGGCTCCTTTCCTAATCTAAATCAGGGAAAGGTATTTTTTTTCTTCTTCCTTTTATTCCACCCTGAGTGTTGTGCAGTTGCCACTGACAAAGGAGCCGGAATTCCACGCATTTCTCTGGCTGCTTAGCAGAGCTGCTGCCCTACTCTCCCCTGTCAGACACTAATCTCTCCTAATATTTAACAGTCCCAGTAGGCAGCAGGATTTATCCTCTGGCCTTTCTACCTGTCATTCCATCCCTTCTCACTAAGGAGCCCTTTGATTCCCTTCCGAGGAGAGGTGCCAGGACCAGCGTGATGGATTGGCTCGTGCTGGCAGTTGGAGAAGCAGCTCCATTTCTCTCTGCTCCAGCTGTCGGGTGTTTATCCGGGGCAGCTCCCTGCAGCTGGAAAGGCCCTTGTGCCTCCTCGCAGGGAGCCGTGCGGATGGGCAGGCATTCCAGGCGGGAAGGGGCTGTGGGTGTTAATGCTGCAGCTCCTCGGGGCCCCGCTCCAAACCGCAGCCGGAGCTGTGTGGATGTTGGAGCTCCCGCGATGATCTGGATCTAAAACCCTCATCCATCGCAGGGAGGAATTCCTCCCCCAGCCTTCCCGGATCCCTTCCCAGAGTTCTGCCTCCTCATGTTCCCTTTCCTCGGCATCCCAGCTGCCGTGTCCTTGGAAGCACGGCCCGGGGGATGAACAGGCTCAGAAGGAAAAGGTGGGAATGTCCCGGGGGTGGGGGGGCTGGCAGAGCTGTCCTGTCCTCACCCTGCAGGAGCCCACATCCCAACAAGGATGCTGCACTGCGGAGCAGGGATGCTGATCCCACCGACAGAGCCGGTTCCGGAGCCTCTTCTGGCTCGGCGGGCAGGTGCTGGAGCAGCTCGGGAGCTGAAGGTGTCGGGGCAGCGCAGGAGCTCTTTCTGTCACTAACGAGCTCGTTAATTGCCACTTCCCCAGGCCAGGATTGGAAGTGATAAACTCGGCGCTGTCCTCGGCCTGGGCCGGGCTTTGGGGGGCTGAGGGGTGCTCCGCGGGGCGTTTCTCCATGGCAAGGGCAGAAACCCAACCCCCTCACTAATGGCCCTTCCCCATGTCACCGCCACCCCGGTCAGCAGGATCCCGGTGAGGACACGATCCAAAGATTCCCCCGGCTGCAGCTCTGCGCAGCTTCCTCACTTTGTTCCTTCCCCTGCTGCCTGAAAGCGGCCGCGTCAGGGCTCTGCAGGGCTCCATCAGGACACGGATGGTCCTGCAGAGCCATGGAGAACGGGCTCCACAGGATCCCTCCGAAGGGGCCTGTGCTCAACGCTGACCTGGCTGGGCCAGGGTTTCCCTTCCTTCCCAGATATAATTCCTGGACATGTTGAAGGATTGGAGCAAGGTGGTGTATGAAAGGTGACCCCACCTTTTCAGCCCACACCATTCAATGACTCTATGATTCTCCATCCTGGATTTCTCTTCTCTTCTCTTCTCTTCTCTTCTCTTCTCTTCTCTTCTCTTCTCTTCTCTTCTCTTCTCTTCTCTTCTCTTCTCTTCTTTTCTCTTCTCTTCTCTTCTCTTCTCTTCTCTTCTCTTCTCTTCTCTTCTCTTCTCTTCTCTTCTCTTCTCTTCTCTTCTCTTCTCTTCTCTTCTCTTCTCTTCTCTTCTCTTCTCTTCTCTTCTCTTCTCTTCTCTTCTCTTCTCTTCTCTTCTCTTCTCTCCTCTCCTCTCCTCTCCTCTCCTCTCCTCTCCTCTCCTCTCCTCTCCTCTCCTCTCCTCTCCTCTCCTCTCCTCTCCTCTCCTCTCCTCTCCTCTCCTCTCCTCTCCTCTCCTCTCCTCTCCTCTCCTCTCCTCTCCTCTCTCCTCTCCTCTCCTCTCCTCTCCTCTCCTCTCCTCTCCTCTCCTCTCCTCTCCTCTCCTCTCCTCTCTCTCTCTCCTCTCCTCTCCTCTCCTCTCCTCTCCTCTCCTCTCCTCTCCTCTCCTCTCCTCTCCTCTCCTCTCCTCTCCTCTCCTCTCCTCTCCTCTCCTCTCCTCTCCTCTCCTCTCCTCTCCTCTCCTCTCCTCTCCTCTCCTCTCCCTCTCCTCTCCTCTCCTCTCCTCTCCTCCCTCCTCCTCCCTCCCCTCTCCTCCCCTCCCCTCCCCTCCCCTCCCCTCCCCTCCCCTCCTCCTCCCCTCCTCTCCTCCCCTCCCCTCCCTCCCCCCCCTCCCTCCCCTCCCCTCCCCTCCCCTCCCCTCCCCTCCCCTCCCCCTCCCCTTCCCTTCCCTTCCCTTCCCTTCCCTTCCCTTCCCTTCCCTTCCCTTCCCTTCCCTTCCCTTCCCTTCCCTTCCCTTCCCTTCCCTTCCCTTCCCTTCCCTTCCCTTCCCTTCCCCTTCCCTTCCCTTCCCTTCCCTTCCCTTCCCTTCCCTTCCCTTCCCTTCCCTTCCCCCCAAACCAGGGGAAGGCAGGAGCTGGCAGGACAGACATTCCCATCACTCTGCCTGTCCCTACGTCTCTGTCCTGGCTGGACACGGTCACCACCACTGCCGAAGTGCTGGTCACAGCTTGATGTGACCAGCACGTGTCCATGGAGGGAAGAGTTTGCAGTGTCAGCATCCACGTGCAGCTATTCCAGTGGGAACAGGGAGCACAGTGCCTGGAAGCCTTTGGGCACAGGCGGCTTTGTCGGGAAGAGGGAATAATCAGGACTTTTGTCCCGAGGCAGAGCGGGAGCTGCCGCTGTTCCACATGGATCAGGTTTAAATCCGCGTGCAGACAGCTGGGATGGCACAGCCACATCCCAAATCCAGGCCTGGCTTAGCTGCCCAAAATCATTAGCGAAGCTTTCAGAGAGGAGTACTCAGTGCTCACTGCTCGGAACAGCCAGAGCCAGAGGAAAATCTCCTGGGAATGTTTCTGGGAAGGGGAAATTTGCTCCACTCTCCAGCTCTGGTTTTGGTGTGCTCTCAGTGCCTCCCTGTCCCACAGTGGGGTGAACTGGCAGCTCTCACCTCTGCCTTGGGGCCGTGGGACAGACCCAGAATGGGATGGGAGCTGTGGAATGGTGGGATGTGGGATGGTGGGGTAAGGAATTGGGAGCGACAGGCTGGTAGCATTGGGGTGGTGAAATACGGGGTGATGGGGTATAGGATGGTGGGATAGGGGATAAGGAATGGGGAGCTCTGGGATTGTGAGCAGCTGTTGTTCCTTCCCCTCTCCAGCACCAGCTCCAGCTCTGGGTTAGAACCAGGATCTCTCCTCCTGCTTTCCTTGCAAGAGAGCAGGGATGGGATGGCATCACATCACTCCCCTGGAGCCATCCCAACCTCACTTGAGGGCTCACCTGGGCTCAGCTGGTGTGGGAGCCCTGGGTGACTCCAATCCTGCCCTGCTCCAGCCAGGGTGGGGGCAGATAAGAAACAAGGTCCCTCCTCTGCTCCTCCGGCTCCATCCCAGCACAGATGATGCTGAGAGAGAGGAAACATGGCTGGAAATGTTAAACTTCTATGGATCTCCAAACGGGCTCAGCCTGAACTCGACTGCGTGGGGTTAAATCCATCATTACTGGACATGAGCCAGAGTGTTTTGCACTGACAGCAAACTCCTAATGGCTCTAAATCGAAAGAAAGCCGGATGAGATGGGAAATTGGGAAGGAATCATTCCCTGTGAGGGTGGGGAGGCCCTGGCACAGTTGCCCAGAGAAGCTGTGGCTGCCCCTGGATCCCTGGAAATGTCCAAGGCTGGGTTGGACAGGGCTTGGGGCACCCTGAGATAGTGGAAGGTGTTCCTGATCATGGTGGGGAGTGGGATTGGATGAGCTTTAAGGCCACTTTCACCCCAAACCACCCTGTGATTCCTGACCCAGGGAATGGGGCTATCCGAGCACAGCCTGCAGCTCTGCAGGGTACTGGGGGGCACGAGTGTTCCCGGGGGTCTGAGAGGCTGAGGGGAGGTCATGGAGCATGACTGGGGCACTCAGAATCCAAACTTCCCTTCCTCCTCCTCCATTCCCTGAGGAGAATTCCCATGAGGCATGGGGGGTGACAATTTCTGGCACCTCCTGACTCCGTGACAGGACAATGGCCTGAGCAATCCCAGCATTTCTTTGCCCAGCTCCAAACGAACCCAGCTGGTGTTGTCGCCCCGTCCATCCCCGGCTCCGTCCTTCCCCATCCCGCCTGCCTCTCCTGCCGTTTCCAGAGCCGTTCCATGATGGATGTGATTAAAATCTGCTCGGAGAGCACTCGATCCTCCCATGCTGCCTTTGAACCTCGGATCATTAATGTCTCCATATGGGCACCATTTTTCCTTGTCACGACACAGCTGGATCTGGAGAGAGCGGGAGCCGAGGCTGCTTCCCAGTGGCAAAACCCTCAAGAGCCTGGACTCCGGAGCTTTTCCCACCTTTGGGAAAGGTCAGGAATATAAATAGCTGTTGCCAGGAGGTCCTCAGGCACCGGGCAAGAATGGAGATGGCTTCTGGAATGGCAGGGAGGGCATTAAGAGCCCTTTTCTGCCTGTTTTGAACTCTCCCTGCTCTCTGCTCCTTCCCCTCCACTGCTCATTCCCTCTTTTCCTCCCTCCCACTCAGTCCGGTTTTTTGAAGGGCCGCAATTCCTTTCCAGTTTTATTTCTCATTAAAAATAAATAGTGGTGCTATAATTTACAGCGAGTTTAATTAGAAATGAGTTACGTGAGCTGAGCATTAGGACTTAATTGCTCGTTCCTAAAACAATTTCCTCATCTGAAACGTCCCCAGTTAATGATCATTCATTAAATAGGATTGGAGGCTCCGAGGTGGAGTTGGAAAGGCTGGAGATTCCCTGTGATGGGGCTACAGCCACTGGGCATGGATCCTCCGGAGCTGGGGGGCACCGGGGTGAGGGCAGCTGAATTCCCTGCAATGGGAATGACCACTGAACATTCCCTTTGGAAAGAACTGCCAGCAACACCCCTTGGGGCTGGGACTGTGCCCTCCAAGCACGCAGGGTCCCAGGCTCCGTCTGGTTGGAATTCCCTGGCCAGGAGCCACGTGCTGACACCCAAACCTTCCACCCACACCTTCCCTGGGAGATGCGGAACCCCCTTCTCTGTGGCCAGGGCAATCTTGGCCAGCCCTGCCTGGGGTTTTTGGGGAAGGAGATGATTTTCCGGAGGAATGTTGGTTAATCAGAACAGGAACGTTCACAGGAAGTGGGGGGCGATGGCGCTGGGGTTGGGTTGTGCTTTACTTGCGCATTTTTAGGCCAAAAAATTCCTAATCAAAACCACATCTGCAGAGAGCAGCCCCGAGCCTGCCCCCAGCCCCATGCCCAGGGAATTGGGATGTCAGCAAGGTCAGGAGGACCTGGAATGGCCAGGAGGGCCCTGGAATAGCCAGGAGGGCCCTGGCACTGGCAGGACTTGTCCTTGGTCCCCCAGCCTGTTTTCTGTGGGGCTGCAGCTCATGGGGACACAGCTTGGATGGGATGGGATACTATGGGATGGGATACTATGGGATGGGATGGATGGAATGCAACGGGATGGCAGCACTTTCTTTTTTTCTCAGTTTTGAGCAGGAATTCCTGAAAAGCTGAAAGAAGCACATTCCTTAAAAAAAAAAACCCCAAACCCTTTGTTTCGACACGTCAGCGTTTTTCCAGGGAGACAAGAAAAAAAAAAAATCCCACAACAAAACCAAGCCCAAACCTTGTCCAGTGGATTGGAAAAGTCCGTGGCAGTTCCTGCTCTCAGCTTCCCTGCCCTGCTCTTGTCCCGGGAGAGGGAGGGGCAGCGGCTGGATTGGCTCTCCATCGCGGACCCCCAGCGTGTGCCAGAGGTGCTGGAGCACAGGGAATGCCCTTCACAATCCCTGCCTGTCCCGGGAAGAGGCTGGAGCCCCCCGGCTCTGCGGGATGAGCCCGAATTGGGCTCTGGTTCAAGCGCTCACCTAAAGCTCCTGAGAGAGTCCTGGGGGAGGTTCCGGGCCATAGGGAAGGAGGGATGGCATTCCCAGAGGAGGGATGGCATTCCCAGTGGAGGGATGGAATTCCCAGAGGAGGAATGGCATTCCCAGGGGAGGGATGGCATTCCCAGTGGAGGGATGGCATTCCCAGAGGAGGGATGGCATTCCCAGAGGAGGGATGGCATTCCCAGAGGAGGGATGGCATTCCCAGAGGAGGGATGGCATTCCCAGAGGAAGGATGGCATTCCCAGTGGAGGGATGGCATTCCCAGAGGAGGGATGGCATTCCCAGAGGAGGGATGGCGTCCCCGGGACACGCCTGGCCCCGCACAGCCCGCAGCAGCAGGACACTGTCACTTAGCAACGGGTAAGCAGTGACAACACAACGTCGGGTGACAAACATCCCGTGTCACTGATCTCTTTCCAAGGAAGTGTAAAACGGGGAAGAGCAGGGTTTGAAGAGAGAGAGAATGAGGGAGACGCGAGCCCCTGGATAACCTCGACCGCATTCCCGGATGGCCGAGACCCGAGGAGGCATCGGCGGGGCCGGCTGGGGGTGTCTGGTTGCATCCAGCATCCGTCAGCACACGGCTTTCGGGAACGGGGGGAGATAAATAGGTGCAGGGAAAGGTCTGAGTTCCAGGGAAAGGAAATTATTTCCCTCTCAAGTGATCCTGGGGACCATTATGCAAATAACGGAGAGGGAACAGGGATGGAGGCAGGGAAAGGGCTGCAGGGACAGAGGGAATGACCTGTGGAATGGCACAGCCAGGGGACAGGGGACACGGGGGGCAGGTCAGGGCAAGGAGGGACTGCTAGGGGGAGGGAGGGGATTTTTTGGAGAGGAGAGGAGAGGAGAGGAGAGGAGAGGAGAGGAGAGGAGAGGAGAGGAGAGGAGAGGAGAGGAGAGGAGAGGAGAGGAGAGGAGAGGAGAGGAGAGGAGAGGAGAGGAGAGGAGAGGAGAGGAGAGGAGAGGAGAGGAGAGGAGAGGAGAGGAGAGGAGAGGAGAGGAGAGGAGAGGAGAGGAGAGGAGAGGAGAGGAGAGGAGAGGAGAGGAGAGGAGAGGAGAGGAGAGGAGAGGAGAGGAGAGGAGAGGAGAGGAGAGGAGAGGAGAGGGAGAGACAAAGAAGGAAGAGGGGAAAAGGAAATGAAGGGAAGGAAAAAGGAAAAAAGGGAAAGTAAAAAGAAGAAGGCAGCAAGGCCTCTACTCCTCTCAGCCTCTCCTCAGATGCTCAGGGGTGATTCCAGAGCCATGGAAGCATGAACAAGTGGGATAGGGAGAAGCTGGGATCTGCCCTGTGTCAGTCCAAACACTTGGATTCCAAAGGTTTGTGCGGTACAGTCAAGTCCCTGCATCCAGGCAGGGCTGCCCAGCTCTGCTCTTGGACACTCTGGGAATTCCTGGAGCTGTTTGCTCCCCTCTTGGATACTGCCATGATTCCCAGGGCTGTTCCACCCACAGAGCCCAGCTCCAGCGGCTCCCGCTCCCTTCCCACTCTGTCTTCCTTGCAGGATTTGGCAGTAGCAGATAAATAAACAACCATCAATCACCGGGCCCAGCAGCGCTCACCTTATGGGACTTGTTTCCTCTCCAAATACACAATTTAATTTCTATTTAGCTTCCCCTGAATTTTAATGTCGACTTTGGACATAAATATTTGAGTGTTGGGAGAGGGACAAAGTGGGAGCAGGTGATGGGAGATCCCACAGGGCTGTCTCTCTCCAGGGCAGGAGCATCCCTGTCCTCACCCCCAGGATGTCCAGGGCTTGGGGACCTCCAGGACCTCATGGTTGGAATCCTCCAGCATCGCCCATGGAGCATTGCTCAGCTCCTCTGCCCACAGCCCTGGATTTTCCAAGGCAGGGGGGTGAAGCAGGACAGTGACATTCCCAAAACACACGGATATGGGAGCAGAAACTCCTCCCTGGCCAGCAGCCGTGACCCTGGGCTGTGCCTCCTGTGCTGTGTTTATGGAAAGCTCTGTAAACTCATCCCAGGGATCCCTGGGGACTGAGGCAGATGGTCCTGGGGCTTGGTGACAGTTTATTTCCTTAGGGAATTTAGTGTTCCACACAGGGAAATTTAAACATTGTGAAGGAAGAAAAGCTCCTGAACTCCTTCCCTCTTCCCTGGATATGGAGCACTCGGCTCTCCCACTGTGCTGGTTTCCCTTGTTACACAGTCCCTGTTCCCATGGGAAGGCTGCTGCATCCTGGTGGCACCTCAGGGCTCATCAATGTCACCTTGGGGACTTGTGCATGGTCAGGGCTCATTCCCTGCAGCTCCAGCAGGGAGAAGCTGGCCCGGGCAGGGATGGGGGAGTGCGGGTCCCTGCAGGGCTTGGGGCTGGTGGGTGATTGATTTGTATTCCCACACTCACCCCCAGCCCTCCTGCTCCATCCCACATGTGCTTATCCACGGTGGGAAGCAGGTGCAGGCTGTATGGGATCCATATGGAGAGCGTTTAGGCTCGCTTTGCTGCGGGATAAATCACGGCGCGAGGAGCAGAGCAGGAGTCAGAGCCAGCCAGGGCTGCCGGTTTGGAGGGAATGTTTTCCAGCCCCAAACCTGCTCGCAGCCTGCTCTGCTTCGCTGTTATCTCAGGGGTGTTATCTCCCTCAGCCTGGTGACAAACACTCTGAGCCCTTTGCCTGGAATCATGGGACAGTGAGGTTGGAAAAGCCCTTCAGAATCGAGTCCATGCTGTGTCTAATCCCCACGTTGTCACCATCCCAGAGCACTGAGTGCCACATCCAGGCATTTCTTGGACACCTCCAGGGATGGGGACTCCAAACCTCCCCGGGCAGCCCCTTCCAAGGCCTGACCACCCTTTCCATGGAGAAATTCCTCCTGATGTCCATCCTGAACCTCTCTTGGCACAGCTTGAGGCCGTTTCCTCTCATGGCTGCAGCGCGGCCCTGCCTGCTCTGCTCTCCCACAAATGCTGAAATGAGGGCCTGAAAGAGAAGCAGTTTGCTCCGAGGATTACCTGGGAGAGGAATCCCAGAGCTGGGGATCTCCAGCCGGATGCCATCAATCCCTGTCAGGAAAAGCCCTCTGGCAGGTACGGCTGGAGTGACCAGGGCCTGTGTTGGTCACAGTGTGTAAATAAAGCTCGTGTCAGCCAGGATGGAGAAAGTGATGGGAAAGGCCAGGATAGATTATCCCGGTAAATTTAGGGATGACTCATCATGGCAGACACCAGCAGGACAGCAATCATCCACCCCCACCAAAGCCCCACCTCGGGAGCCACCAGGACCCTGTTGTTCACATATTCCCTCCTGCCCTATTCCTTCCTGTGCTCATTCCCAGCCTGGTTTGGACGATTTTAACCCTTGGCCCCGAGTCTTTCACCCCATGTCTGAGGAGTTTATGGAACGAGATCCATCCCCTTGCCCTTTTCAGCTCAGCAAAAGCTCCTCCTGACATGACAGAAATCCAAGGAATCAACAGCTCAGGAGGTTGGTAATAAGGCTGAATCCCTCCTAAAGCCAGACACTCAGCACGAAGAGGGGTCAGTGATCCCGGGGCTCCTTCCCCTCTGCCTCCTGCCCTCCGCCTGGGGGGATGATGGGAAGCAGATGAGGCTCGCCCCGGACACCCGGCTGCTTCCAGGTACGCTCATGGTTTGTGTCTCTGGAGCAGCCACAGCACCCTGCTCCGGGTGTTCCTCCTGGAGGAGAGACAGACCTCCCACCTGGAGACCCTGGGAGCATTCCCACATCCTGGCTTCATCCTGGGTTCCTCTCCCAGGAAGGAGCCAGAGGCAGGGGCAGCAGCAGCAGGGAGTGAATTTTGGTCTGGGATAGGACATGTGTGTGTCCTGGCAGGCACAGCATGTCCTTGCAGGAAGGGTTTGGGATTCAGGATGTCTCACTGAGCTCCCTGGAAGCCCCTCTGGGCCTGGACACCCCCCTGCTGAAAGGGAGGGCTTGGGAATGGTGTTTAACCTTCATGCAGTGCCCGGGAAGGGCCCTGGATGCCCAGGGAAGCAGATCCATCACCTTCCCTCCCTCTGCCTGCAGGTAAAATAAACACGGCTGCAAAAACACCCGTCGGGGTCACTCCATTTGCTCCTGCACATCCTGACTCTCACACTCTCCCTCTGTCTGTCCCTCTGATCCTCCCAACCTTTGGTCTCACATTCCTGTCCTAACATTTTGCTTCCTGGCTGCCTGCAGCCCCAGCACCCCGAGGAGCAGCTGTGGGTGCACGGAGCCCCAGCTGGGAGCAGAGAGGATGGAAACACCATGGAGCTGAGGCCGAGGAGCTGCCAAGGCCCATAAATAAGGGAATTCTGTTTGCTTTCTCCTTGTCCGGCCTGTACAAATATTTACTGCCCCGATGACCCGTGCAGGCAGCACAGGCAGCAGATCCCGGAATGGTTTGGGTTGGAAGGGACCTTAAGGATCATCTATCCCCTGCCATGGACACTTCTGCTATCCCACATTGCTCCCAGCCCTGCCCAACCTGGCCTTGGGCACTTCCAGGGATGGGGCAGCCACAGGACAACCTTTGCCAGGGCCTCTCCATCCTCACAGGGAACAACTTCCTTTAGGGATTTGCAGGTTGATCTTGGAGCAGCCGGAGGGACTGCAGAGCAGAACCAGGTTGCCCCTTGGCTGCCCTGCCGACCCTTGGAGGTGAGGCCTGAGCTCCGGGTGATAATGGAGGGGAAAGTGTGAATTGTCCCCCGCTGGCTCAGGAATGCTGCACTCAACTGGCCCAGCTGGGATTTGCTGGTGGGAGCCTGGACCAGCCCCAATCCTGTATTTCGGGCAGGGAGGAGGGGCGGGATGGGACGCTTTGGGTCACCTCAGGGCTGCAGGTGAGGTGTGTGCACCAGGGCCGATGTGAGACCCTTGGATGAGTGACTCGGGCCTTTTGAAGAAGCTCTGGCTGATTTCTTTGCCTTTAGGGAAAGATGAGCTTTGAGCCTGTTCTTTCCAGGTTTCCCCGCAGTCAGATTTTTTGGTGGATGTGCAGGCTGGGATACAGCACAGGTGGCACCAATGGAGGAGCAGAGATGTTTTCCCTCTGCCGGTGAGCCTGCCCTTGCTGTGCCTTCCCTCTGACCTGCTGCATTACACGTGTATCCCTGTAATCTTCCTACGCGGGAGCTGGGAATGTACGGAAATGTGAAATGTCCTCCTCGCCCTTTCAGCATCCCCAGTGCTGGCGAAATCCCTCACCCAGCCTGACCTGGGGCTGAACAGCTTCACTAACAGCTTTCTTTTGTAATATCGCAGCCTGGAGGAGTCAATTATCTCCAAATATTGAAAAGGGCAGACGGATTTTGTCGGATTTCCTTGCCTGTGTAATTTTGGTGCCCGAGAGATGCGCTTTGGTCTGGCTGGGCTGAGTGACACCTCGTTGCACCCGGGTGGAAATGTCACCGCCGTGCGATACTGTCCTCCTCTCCTGGTGTTTGCCCACCAGGGAGAAGTGGTTTTTCCAGGTTGACCCGGCTTTGTGAAGCTGCTGATGCTCCCAACCCGCCATGGCCAGCTGAGGATGGACCCCAGCAGCTCTGCGAACTTCCAGCCCTGGATTTAAAGCCCGAGTCTGAAGTGGAAGGCAGAGCTGCAGCCCCAGCTGGCTCAAGCTGACACACAAATGTCAGGGAGAGCTTGGAGCGCATCCTGTGTGTGGATGCGGGAGAGGCCGGTTATTCCTGATGAGCAGTCCTGGCTCCAGCTGGCTGGAAGACGGCCCGTCTCGGCCCCTCTTTCATCACTCCTTGAAACTCCTCTCGGGGGTTTTGAGGAGCTCTGCTAATGCTCTGGCAGGGAAACGAGGGGCGGGTGTGAAGGTTTGCCTTCGCTGGGGGAGCATGTTCCCTTTTCCCTGCTGGAGCCGCTCCTGGCTCTCCCTTCCCTTCCCGCTGCTCCCGCTGTGGGGGTGCAGAACCCCCGTTCGCCTTTCCTTCCCCAGCAGCGTTTAGGGACAGGGATTTTTGGTGTGATGTTTAGCGCTGAAATAAACGCTCCTTTGTTTTTCAAGCTCCTGCATTCCCTCTGCTTTGTGACGGTTCGGATGTGCCACCAGGCTCAATGTGCCACCAGGCTCAATGTGCCACCATGTTTAATGTGTCACCAGGTTTAATGTGCCACCAGGTTCAATGTGCCACCAGGCTCAATGTGCCACCAGGTTTAATGTGCCACCAGGTTCAATGTGCCACCAGGCTCAATGTGCCACCAGGTTCAATGTGCCACCAGGCTCAATGTGCCACCAGGTTTAATGTGCCACCATGTTTAATGTGCCTTCGCGTCCCGGGCGTGCTCAGCCGAGACTAAATCGAGATGTTCCTGCTGAACTCCCTTTAATCTCCGCTTGTTTGCCCAGCACAGCAATCTCCTGGCGCAGCTCTGGGAAGCTGGAGAGGTGGAGGTGACTGCTAAAGAGGAGACAAACACACCGATTTTATTATTTTGTGGGGGTTTAACACAGGAATGAACTTCGGGAGACCTTTGCAAGGCTCCCCTTCTGTTCCTGGGCAGAGCTTGACTCCGGCGTTGGGCGGAATCTGGGTCAAACAGCTCAAGGGCCTGTCTGGGAGGGTTTGCCAAGAGCTGGAGTTGATTGGATCGGACTAGGGAGGGCAGTGACCACAGAGCTTCCCCCGGCCTCCAGCTGCTTTGACTTGCAATGCAAATGTTTTCTCCCGTCACCTCTTAATGATCCTTTTTCCCCTCGCGGGTGTATAATTTCCCCTGGAAGCCTCCAGTGAGTGGTTTCCATCACAGTTATTTGTCCCTTTCTTTTCAACTGCTCTGGAATTGCAGAGCTGGCATGATTTGGGCCGGGAGTAGATTGAATTGCAGGATTTCATCTCTGTCTCAGAGCTCCCTTCTGTGTTGGGAGACACTGAACCTGCTGGGATATGGAGCAGGGGGACGACGAGTGGCCCGGTTTGCAGAGGGGATTTTGCTCCGGGGGAGCAGCATCGCTCCCCAAGCCTGGGATGGAGGAGGAGAAAGGAATGCTTGGCTCGGAGGAGCCGGGGAGGAAGGGGAGAGCAAATGCTCTTCTGGGGGATACGATTGGAAAGACATCATAGAGGAGGAGTTCATAAATCCACGGGGCTTCTCCTGGCCGGGCTGATTCATCTGCACATCAAAGGGAGCCGTGAGCCCCTTGGGCAGCCGCGGGAGCTGGGGAGAGGGGGTGGCTGAAGGACGGGGCCTCCACGTGTCACCCCCAAACACGTGTCCTGCAAAGCACCTCGGAGGCAACTTTTGGGGGCGAAAACCATTCCCTGCAGTCTGGGATGTGCAGTGCACACCCGCCTGGAATCCCCTCCCTGGATGAGGGATGCTGGAGCAGGACTGTCCCAGTGAGTGCCAGCCCTGTGGCTCAGCTCTCTGGCCAGGAGTACCCACCTGAGGGCAGGGGAGCTGCAGGATCCCACCCTAGGAATGAGGGGGAATTGGTTTGGGTACTACAGCTCCATTAAAAATCCCAAAGGATCTCATGGATTTATGGAAAATACAGGGCATGTCCATGCAGGACAGGGTGATGTCACTTTTCCCATACAGAATATATCCTATAATTACCTTGCTGTCAAAATACAGATCTGGGGACAAAGTGACACAGGGATTGATCCATGTGGTGTGGGAGGAGAGGAAAACAGCTTCAAGGGAATATTGGGAAGGATCCACCTGAAATATTCCTGGTCAGAGTTTGGGCAAAGCACGAGGAGCTTGCAGCCCTCCGAGTGGTCTTTCCCATGGCACAGGAACATGTAGGACACGTGGGTGTGGGAACTGGGGACATTGTGAGATGTCACCTGTGTGGCTTCTCCTGTCCTGGAGCCCAGGGAGGTGCCAGAGCCCCTGGCAGGAGCTCAGCCCATCTTCCAGCAGTTGTTCCATTCCTCCTTGGTGTTCCCGGAGCAGAGGGAGCAGCTCTGGAAGAGAAGGCTCCATAAATCACGCTGCTTTATCACCAGGCACTGCTGCAGCTCAGCCTGGAGCTGGCTGCGGTCGGAGCGGGATGAATCCATCCCTGCCTTCCAAAGGTCAAGCCTTGAGCTCCCGACTTAGTGCTGACTTAGTCCCTACAAAGGCAGAATCCCCCTTGAAGCGATCGCCGGGGTCTCAGCTGCTCTATAAATAACACAGGGCCGAGGGGAAGCTGAGCCCGGCTCTGAAGCTCGTGGAGTGCTTGGGGATCCTTGGAAACGCTCGGTCCTGGGGTAACTTCCGATTTTAGCAGCAAAGGGAAGAACAGAGGCTCGGATCACAAAGTAGGAGAGGGTTTTTTTTTTCCTTTTTTCAGCTCTTCTCCAGCCTGACTTCCTCCCTTTGACGGAAGAATCCCTGAGAAGTGCAGCCTTGCTCCGAGCTGTTTGGTCTGATCACCTCACAGGAGCTTTCTAGGGCATCACTGGGAGGATTCAAAGGGGAGGGAGTGCGGCAGGCAGATGGAATTTGCCATTCCTGCTGCCCTCTGCATTCCCCTGCTCTTTGTTTTACTCTATCCAGCTCTTTTTTTCCCGGTCTGGCTCGCCTTTTCCCAAGGGGGAATGAGCTGCTGCTCCTGGGATTGCCGCTGGAGATGCAGGCGGTGCCCCAGCCCCGCTGGCCCCGCTCGATCCTGCCAGATAAATCACCCTGATTCCAAATTGATCGCTCTGGGATGTGGAAGAAAGCGGAGTGGGCGGATTTCCCCCATTAGGGTGCATTGATCACCATTACCGCGTGTAATCAGGGTTAATCTCAGGATTAATTGGGGGGATTTGCTGATGGAAACGATCGGCAATTTGTGTTACTTACTGCTCCATTCGCCTCTAATGGCTTAATCAGATTACAAATTAAAAGTGGCTTCTTCCAGAGGATCTCCCTGGACTTCAGCGGGAGCCGGAGCATGAGGAGAGAGGCACAGCCAGAGCATCTGGTTTGCGACTCGGAGATCAATTACCCAGACAGGAGGAGGGATGGAGGAAGGGATGGAGGGAAGAGCTCCAAGGGAGGGCACGCAGGGGCTGCAGCAGCTCAGGGCCAGCTCTGTCCGCGCTCATGGGGAGCTGGGGACAGAATAGAGCATGAGGAGGGGACAGTGGGACATTTTTCCTCTGATGTGGAAAGGGGAAAAAAATCCAATTCTCTTTTAGCTTGTGGCAGGTGTGTGATGCAGAATCCCTGAGGCTGGAAAAGCTCTCCAGGATCGAGTCCAACCTGGCTGATCCCCACCAGAGCACTGAGTGCCACATCCAGGTGTTCCTT
This sequence comes from Acrocephalus arundinaceus, assembly GCA_021534815.1. Classification (NCBI taxonomy): domain Eukaryota; kingdom Metazoa; phylum Chordata; class Aves; order Passeriformes; family Sylviidae; genus Acrocephalus; species Acrocephalus arundinaceus. The sequence goes on along the minus strand of JAJEOU010002847.1, from coordinate 8,733,735 downwards.
GGACACCTCCAGGGATGGGTACTCCAAACCTCCCCGCACAGCCTGACCACCATTTTCAGGAAGAAATTCTTCCTGATGTCTGACTGAGAGCTGGGATGGGTGGCTCTGGGTGTGCTGGCACCGGCAGAAGTAGTTCTTGGGCCCTTTGGGGAGGGAGCAGGACTAATTTCAGCTCAGCAAGCCTTTAAACGGTGATTCTGCAGCAAATAAATTAAGGTTGATGAGCTGAGACTGATCAAACTTAATGATAGAAAGGGGTCTTGTCCTGGAAGGATTCATCAGGCAGGAGCTGAAAGCCTCTGAACTCCACGAGCTCAGTAGATTATTAAGCCAGGAGGGTCTATCCATGAACACAAAGGATGCAGGAGAGAAGTCTGGCAGGAGCAGCAATCACCTGGAGCTCCCCCACCCACAGAACAGGCCACAGCGGAGAGAAATCGGGAACTGTCAGGTCCAGCTCAGCTGTGAGCAGGCAAAAACGTATTTATCTGTTCCTTGGAAGCGCACTCCCATCAATTCACCTCTGCAGCTGGGGCTGGAGGGAGGTGGGGAGACTCGGTCTCACCTCATCCCTAATCTGGGCCATATCGATTGAGGTTTGATCCGTGGCAGTCAGAAGTGCTGGAAATCTATTTATCCAGCTCTTTATAAAGACATTAGCAAAGCTGAAGGGAGGAAAAAAAAAAAAAAAAGAAAAAGGGAAAGGGAATGTTTCAAGTGGCTGCTGACAGTTGGAGCAGTTTAATAAATCACTGGTAATAAACTGCCTCCTGTGTGCTGGGAAATGCCACTGGCTGCCCTAAAAAGCCCTTGGTGATGGAACAGGCACCACTCACAGCTCAGAAATCCAGGGCAGGGGGTTGGGAATGGATTCTGGCTGTTCCCTGCTGTTACAGGTGTGGCTGTGCTGGGAAGCGCTCTGCACTCTGTGGATAAATCCAGGGGGGAGTGCAATTCCTGGGGAGGGCGTCTCTGCCAGGAGCTGCTCCTCATCAGTTAGGAGCTGAGCAGGAAGGGGCAGCCCATTCCTCATTCCCGGCCAACACTCCCTCCTTTCCACAGCATCCTTATCTCCCATCCAGCCAGCACAGACAAAGCCCTTTTCCAGGGAGGGTAGCAGCAGCCCTGAGCTTTGGCCATCCCTCTCTTTTGGGATTAGGGAAAGGCCCTCCCTGCTTTTAGCAAAGCCAGCAGTGCCAGCTGCTGCTCCTCACTTTTTCCAGGCCTTTGAAATGCTGCAGCTCCAGCTGGGGCAGGGCCTCTGGGGGGCCAAAGGACACGGATTTGTGCACGGAAGAGGCAAATCCCAAGGGTGGATTTCAAAGAGCCTCAAAGGTGTGTTTAGACTAAGGGGAGTGCCAGGACAAGGGGAATGGCTTCCCACTGCCACAGGGCAGGGTTAGATGGGATATTGGGATGGAATTCTGCCCTGTGAGGGTGGCGAGGCCTTGGAATGGTTTTCCCAGAGAAGCTGTGGCTGCCCCATCCCTGGAAGTGTCTTAGGCCAGGTTGGATGGGGCTTAGAGCACCCTGGGATAGTGGAAGGTGTCCCTGCCCATAGGAATGAGTGGAGCTTTAAGGTCCTTCCCAATCCAATCATTCCATGATCTGTGGCAGTCTGGGCTGGGAAGGGACAGGCTTCTGGGGATCAGCCAATCCACCGCCAGAGACAAATGGGTAGTGAAGCTCCAGGAGTTTTTGGTGTTTCCTGGCAGCCCTCAAACCATCCCATCTCCAAAATCTGGCAGGGCCATGGGATGGCTGTGTCAGCCATACCAGGAACTCAGGGGGATAAGCCATGACCATTACATCCAGGGAAAAAGGAATTTTTTTTTTCCCACTCTTGACTTGGCTTAGAGTTTGGAATCTGCACCCTTTGAAAGGGACCTGCTTAGGAGTTCTTCTATCCCAGGACATCCATATGAAAAGGTGGAAAACCCCTGTGTGAGGCCTGCCTCTGGACACCACTGTGCTCTCAGGCCATGTGGGGTGCCAGGAGAACTTTGGAAACCATCACCTATGGAAAATCTCCTGCTCCTTGGGCACATTCCTCCATAAATAAAACAGAACAGGGATGAGAGGGTCTGTGGTGATTCCTCATTTTTATTTGGGTGCAAACAGAGCCACAACACGGGATCTGTGCAGACGGATATTGCTCCTGGGGGGAAAGCAGGCAGCTAAAAAAAAAAAAAAAATCAAGTCTTTATTAGTCTGAGGGATTTTTTTCCTCTCCACCCCATACAGGGTGTAGAGAGCGATCCCTTTTTCTCCTCCAAGCTCTGGCTCTGAGGAGCTCAGCTGTGCTGTGTTCCTGTGCCAGGTGTGATTCCCAAAGCCCTTGGCAAGCAGAAGCTGCTCTGTTATTTGTTTTTTTTTTACTGTTTCTTTATTAAAAACTCCAGCCCCAGACAGGTCGCTCTGTTCGGTGCCTTCCTGGGGCCTCTGCTCACCTCCTGGGATAAACAGCCCGACTCTGCCATCACTCCCGTGTATTTCCAAGCCATCCCACCTGGATCTGCTCCCAGATTGCTGCAGGTCTCCCCCATCCTCCTCCTCCTCCTCCTGCAAAGCCCTGGCAGCTCCATGGCTTTAACCTCCCTCGCAGCCAGGTGGGTGCTTTGCCACCACTGCTGCCTCCTCGCCATCCAAGGAATCCAAGCCTCAGCTGGCTGGGACGATCTGCCCTCAGAAATGCTGGATTTTGGGAAAACCCCCTTCAGTTCAGCTTGCTTCTGCAAGTGCTTCCAAAGTCACTCCCTGCAGCCCGAAGTGTGGCCGATCTTGATCTTTCCCAGAGCCTGAGAATGTCCAGGACCTGTGGATCTTCCCCATCCAGAACAAGCTGAAGCTGCAGGATCCCCCCGGTTTTTCCAAGTGTTTCCCCAGCTTTCCCCCCTCCCAACAACCCGTGGATTTTCATGGCACAGGTGGGGCAGAAGAGGTTTTTCCTCCTTCCCCGGCCCCTGGAGCCGTGTTGGATGGGGATAAGCAAGGCTGGAGGTGGCTCAGCACCTCTGGGATCATTTCCCAGCCCAGGAGCTCTTGGCTGGGCAGAGGAGCTGCCGCCTTCCCCGTTCCTGGATCAGCCCACATGGGTTTTATGGTTCTGATTATCACTTTTTTCCCTTTTGGAGGAGGTTTAAGAGCAAGTGCTCAGAAAACAGTGTTGGTGCTTGGCAAGGCGACCGCGGAGCCCATCTGTTGCTTCTTACATCGTTCAGCTGCTCCCTGCTTCCCATGCCAGCCTGATTCCTGTTAAATGGAGCCTCCCCAGGTCAGCAGAGCCAAGCAGCTCCTAAATTAGCCGAGCCATTAATCAGTCCCGTTCGGGTTGGAGCAGGGTGTCTGCGCCCTCCCCCTCCCGCCCATAAATTAAAGGAGGGTTTTTAGATCTTCAAGGCTTCCCTGGAATCGCCTCCTCCGTGCCCTCCACCCCCTTCCCGGCGCTGGTGACAAGTACACACAGCTTAATTGGTTGGCATGGGAAAGGGCTGACATTAATTGGCTGTGTTTGGCACGCGGGCTCCCCGTGCCTCCCAGGGATCTTATCAATCCCATCTCGGCGAGCAGCGCCTGCCAGGGAGATGGGGCTGATTCCTCCCTGCTGCTGCTGCTGCTGCTGATGGAAATTTGGGTTGGATTTGGCTGCGGGAGAGCAGTTTCACAGCCCAGCTGGCAACGCCTGCAGCGGCTGGGGAAGGATCCGAAGGCGTCTCCTCCCTGGGGATGGGATGGGATCCATGGGATGGGATGGGATGGGATGGGATCCATGGGGTGGGGTGGGATGGGGATGGGGTGGGATGGGATACAGATGGCATGGGGTGGGGTGGGATGGGATGGTATGGGGTTGGGATGGAGTTGGGATGGAGTTGAGATGGGATGGGATGGGATGGGATGGGATGGGGATGGGGTGGGATGGGATGGGATCCATGGGATGGGATGGGATCCATGGGATGGGATGGGATCCATGGGATGGGGTGGGATGGGATAGGGATGGGATGGGGTGGGGTGGGGTAGGATGGTATGGGGTTGGGATGGAGTTGGGATGGGATGGGGATGGGATGAGGTGGGATGGGGCAGAATGGGATGGGGATGGGATGGGATGGGATGGGATGGGATGGGATGGGATGGGATGGGATGGGGTGGGATGGGGATGGGATGGGATGGGGTGGGATGTTATGGGATGGGATGGGATGGGGATGGGGTGGGATGGGATGGGGATGGGGTGGGATGGGATGGGATGGGATGGGATGGGATCAGTGGGTTGGGGATGGGGTGGAATGGGGTGGGGTGGGATGTTATGGGATGGGATGGGGATGGGGTGGGATGGGATGGGGATGGGGTGGGATGGGATGGGATGGGATCAGTGGGATGGGGATGGGGTGGAATGGGGTGGGGTGGGATGGGATGGGGTGGGGAGGACACAGCTCCCGGGACATGGTACCCCAGCACTGGGATCCCCGCAGGTACTGCTCCTGAAGGAATAGGTGGGTGTGGGTACCCCCAAAGCCTTTGGAGGCTGAGTTCCCTCTCTCCTGCAGGTCTGTGTCTGTGCCAGTGGGAGGGGAGGGCCAGGGGTGGCACAGCTGGATTGTCACCTCCCAGAGGGGAAGGTGACATTGGTTGGACTCGATGATCTTGAAGGTCTCTTCCAACCTGGAAATTCTGTGATTCTGTCCCTCTCCTCCCGGATCTGCCTGCTCCAGCATCTCCCACTGGGCAGGGCCGGAGGAGCAGCTTTCTCCTGCCTTCCGTGAGCCTTCCCGGGGGTGCAGCCTGATTTCGATTTAATCCATCCTGTACGTCCCTTAATTTCGGTTTCATCCATTCTGTGCACACACATTTTAGAAAACAAGCTGAAAATTCCCATTTTGGGAGCTGTGGATGCGTGCAGGGCTGTGTGTGTTGGGTCTCTGACAAGTTCCAATAGCCACTGTAACTTCTTCTAAGGGACAAATTTCGTAGTTCCTGGCCGTTTTCGCACATCTCCCTTTACCTGATTAATTCTTAACTCATCTTCATAATTAACTGTGAAAGACAGCAGCTGTGGCCCTCTCCAGCAATCCCTGCCCCATCAGGGAGCAGAGCTGGTGCTGGGATGAACAGGAGGTTTCTGGTAGCGTTAACAATAAAAAAAATCGTTTGATGCCTTTTTTATGACCTGGTTATGACTCTACCTTACCTCTATTTATTTAATTGGGGCTGAATTGGCCCCAAATCCCTTCCTGGTGCCATCAGTGGCTCTGCCTCAGTAGTGGTGTCTGCGTTTAATGGGATTTGGAGAGTTTGGGATTGCAAAGCCAAAGGAAAACCCAGTGGGGGCTCAGGGTGATGCTCTCAGGTGGATTTGCTGTTGGATTGGCGGCTTTTCCAATGCGAATTTCCACTGATCACCTCTGGAAGTGGTGAGGATTCTCTGATCCAAGTGTGCAAAGTCTTCTTTTCCACGTTTTATGAACTCGTAATTTATTCAAATTTTTGGGGCTGAAAATGGGAAAAGTCAGCGGAAGAGAGAAAGAACAGCGTCACCTCGGCCTCCAGGTCCTCCTGCCCATTCCCTGGGATGGTTCCCAGGACAGGCACCTTCCTGCCCCTGGCTCTGCCTTCGCCCTTTCACTTCCAGGGAACTGGCGACAATTCGGAGCAAAGCCCTCAGCAGGCTGAAAAGGCGACGATAATCGGGATTTTCACACCTTCTTATAAAAGGAAAGTTTGGGTGAAGGGAAAAAAAAAGGAGCAGTAAAAGCTGTCAAGGTTTGACTTCGTCCTTGCATTCGAGAGGCAAAGAAACGTGGGACGTGCCCTGGCAGCGGAGATTTCCAGGGAATTACAGGGAGGTTTTTACTGTGAACGCGCTAAAATATGGCACAGGATCCCAGAGCAGCTGTGGCTGCGCCTGAATCCCTGGAAGTGTCCAAGGCCAGGCTGGACAGGGCTTGGAGCAACCTGGAATAGTGGAATTTGTCCTTGCCCATGGCAGAGGGTAGAACAAGATGAGCTTTTAGATCCCTTTAGACCCAAACCATCCTGGAATTCTGTGGATCTTCAGTGGGAGTAGAGCACCCCTCCAGCCCGTGCTGTGATGGTGTCACCTGATGCCACCTCCTTAAGCGACAACTTCAGTCACATCCCCCCCTCCACTGCCAGCTGGAGATCTGGAGCACCCCAGAACCCCCTGAACCCCCTGAACCCCCTCCCAGACCCTCAGCCTCCTTTCCAAAGCCCAGAGGGCTCTTCCCAGGGCCAAACCGTGCCCCAAAGACGGACAAACTCCCTAAATCCCCTCTCCTGCGGCTCTCCCTGGGGGAGATGGGATCTCGGCCTGATTTCACTGCCGGGAAGTTCACCCACATTGCGCTGAGGTTTGTTCCATTCGCATGATGGCTGTGCTGTGAGCAGCCTCCCTGCCCCGCAGTGTTTATGGATTCCAGCTATTTGCCGGATGCTGTCATCCCTCCATTTAGCTGCTGCTTGCTTGCAGTAGGCAGATGCTGCTCTTAAAACGTTTCTGCCTGGATTTCTCTGGCCTCTGGATCGTTACCGCCTCCCCTTCAACCCTGCTCAGTGTCTCAATACCTTTTTGGAGATGAGATCCTTAAGGAGCATCCCACAGCTCCCTGTTTAATCCTCCCTCTCCAGCCCGGTGTAAACACCCGGAACGTGTGTACAGAAAACAAACCCGAATCCTGGCTGGAAGGTTTTCCACTCCAGCCACCATTATCTCCCTCGGGCAGTGGCTGAGAAGGGGCACCTGGTGCCAGTGGCAGCTCTCGGTGTCCCTGGGAGGTGCTGGGCTGCACCCAAGGGCTCGTGGCAGTGCCAAGGAAGGACGTGTGACAGCAGAGGGGACTCTCCGCGCTGCCCTGCCCAGTTTTGGGGCTGGAGTTCAGTGGGAGCAGCGTTTGGGAGAGGGATGGGAGCTGAGTTCTTTGGTTTGGAAGTTGGGCTGTGCTGTAGGAACGTATCCCAAAGGCTCTCCCAGCATCCCCCCAGACTCCAGGGCTGTGACCCCAGGGGGACAAGGCACCACTGCTGCCCTGCAGCTGCAGCAAGCTCTGACTGGAAGCTGGAGAAAGCCAGATTTAAAAACTAAAGCCTTGGAATTCCAGGTCTGGCTTTGCGGCTGTGTGCAGGGAGATGTTTGGGAATCAGGTGGATGCTGCCCTTGGTTTGTGCAGCTCTGGGTGACTGGGGGAGTTGGTTTTAATTGCATCCTAATTTTGTAATTTCAGGAGAAAAGTATCCAGGCATCCTTGGCACGGGGTTCTTCCCCACGGTGGGTGCAGGTCTGGGGGGTGGCACCAGGGCAGGTGAGTGGCAGTGATTCCCAACGCTCTGTCACCCTGTGCCAGCACTGATTTCTTGGCTAGCCCATCCCTGGAGTTGTTCCAGGCCAGGTTGGACAGGGCTTGGAGAAACCTGGGATACTAGAACGTGTCCCTGCCCATGGCAGGGGTGGAACAAAATGGACTTTAAGGTCCCTCCCAACTCAAACCATGCTGGGATTAAATCCATTATTCTTGTGTGGAAGAATTGCCATCCAAATTGGGAAAAATGCCTCTTGGTGCTTGAAAATCCCAAATTTTGATTTTTCTGGGAGCAAAACTCATTTGCCACTAAGCCCTGAATCTTTGCTGATTGGGGCTGAGCCCACAGGACTGCGACATTCCAGAGCTCATGGAGCACAAATCCTCTCCTCTCCCTCATTGTCAGCTGGTCTGGTCCTGCTCCCTGGAGCTCAGGGAGGCAGGGAGGGCTCCATGACCTCCTGGGCCCATCCTCTTCTCCAAAGGAAGTGTTGGGAAATGTTTTATCCAGGGTGGGAATGTCACACGGACAGACCAACATGTCAAAACCCCCAGGGACTGCAACACACAAGTTTCCCTGGCAAGAACAGGAATTTGGGGTGACCCCTTCCTGCACTGCTGCACACACGAAAGGGCTCAGCTGAGTTTGACTGGAAAAAAATGGAATATATTTACTCCTTCCTAATGCAGTTTTTAACCTCTGCCCTAAACTGCAGTGGGATATAAAATCAGATAGGATCTGTTGCTATTCATTATTCCTTGTTTTCCATCAGATCCTCCTGTTAAACCACTCTGCTGTTGCAATGCTGAGACGTTATTGCAGACAAGTGACCTGGCCTGAGCATTCCAAACGTCTGGCTAATGAGGAATGAAACTGATTCCCAACAGGAGAACTGAAGGCGCTGGAGGGAATTAAATCCAAGGAAAGGAAGAAATCCTGGAGTGTGTGGCTGGAGTCTGTGACTGCACTGAATTTATCCACCTGACATGCAGGTTAATCATTATTTTGTTTTATAAAAAATATAAACTGAATTTATAATATTCCAAATTCTCTTTGGGAATAACAATGTCCTCCCCTGTCCCAGCATGTGAGTGCAGGAATTCACTGCCCAATGGAAGCCAAAGACTCTGCTGATGTTGGAGTTCATTGATTTTGTCAGGAAAGTTGTCCAAGGGACCTATTTTGTGAAGGATTCACACTCATCCAGGGAAAAAGAAAAAAAGGAAAGCCATAGCAGAGGGGAAATCTCTCCCTTTCCCTCCACTTGTGCAATTAGAGAGGTTTTTCTTTGGGCCTAATTGCACTTCCACTGGCAACTCCAGCAGCCCCTGCGTGTGCCTGGAATGAGCTCCCCACTGCAGGCTGGTTCTGCTGAGCACCTCGGTGTGACTGGCAATTAAATCCTTTTCAGGGAGAATTATCCCTGTTTTCCGGCGTGTCCCTCCCTCCTTCCTTGCTCTGCCTTTCGCATTTCCTAATATTCCCTCAGCTCCTTATCTCTTGCAAAAGCCCTTCTCTGAACCATTTGTCTCCTCCCTTGATGAGATCCATGGCTCTGGGAGAGCAGCTGGCTTTTCCCGCTGAACGGGACGGTCCCGGGGCTGCAGCAGCTCTGCCCGGGTTTTAGGGGCTTTTAGGGAATAAAGGAGGAGTCGAGGAAAGTTAAAAAAAAAAGGGATGAAGAGAGCAAAGCAGGGTGAAGTGAGCCCAGTGGTAAATCCATCCCTGGAGCTGCGGTGCAGGCAGGAAATGATCTCTTAACACCGTGCACCTGCATCCCGGGAAGAGCATCCAAAAGGGGCCCAAGCCGGCGGCAGGGTCTGCGGGAATGGCGCTCCTGACTCCGACTGCTGGGGGTTTTAGGGCTCCTTGGCCAACTTCAGTCCTCCTTCGGCTTCTGGTTCCCGCCTCCCTGTGCCTCTGCCAGATGTGCTCTCCCTTTCCTCATCCTGTGGTAAATGACGCTGGTGTTGGGAAGTGTTATGGAACTGGGATCGGTGGAGCACTGGGAAACTGGGATGGTGGGATGCTGGCAGCACCTTGGTGTCCTGCACCGAGAGCTCAAAGGTTCAGTGCCCAGAGCACGGCTGGCACTTCAGAGAGTGACGCTGCCCAGGGGCTTCTGGCATCCAAATCCAGTCCGGATCCATCAAACCCGGGATCTCACAGCTCTCCCGCTATCCCATGCTTTTTCCCCTTTTTCCTCGTCAGGAAGAAATAAATGTGGAGACAGATGCGAAAGTGCTTATCCCGAGGCCGGGATGCGGCGCTGGGCGCCGGCGCGGAGCCTGCCCGGCTTAACCGCGCACGGCAGCGGGGTGTGAGCGGCCTGAGAGGAACATCCAGGCCCCGAAACCTGAGGGAATGTCCTGCCCGGCCAGGAATGCGGGCGGGCTGCCTGCAGGTGGGAGGGCGCCGCGTCCCTGCGCTCATTAGTCCCTGAGCTCATTAATCCCTGCGCTCATTAACGCGGCCGGGGCTGACGCGTCCCAGGTGCCACCCGGAGCACAGGTTGGACCAGGTCTGCTGGCGCGGGAGTGACACGAATGAGAGCTTCCATCAGGATCCGGGGCTGAGGGCTCTCCCTGACCTTGGAGGAGTTGATGTCACTCGAAAGGCTGGGAAGTGAAGTCACCCAGCAAGGGGATCCCCAGGAAGGCCGGCTCACCCATTCAAGGACAGATGTAAATCCCAGGGAAGGTTTCCAGGGGAATTCCCTATTCTTTCAGCACAGGCAGTGTCCCCACCAACATTTGCTGCCTGCTGAGCACACCTTGCCCTCTCCTCTTGGGATCCGACCTCTCGCAAACAGGGCCCTGCCCGGGCTCCGCGCTGCGAGTCCACGGTGGGGTCAGCGTTCCCAAATTCCCTGCGCTCCCCTCCCCACCTTCCAGATGAGGAGGAAGAAAGGGGTCAGAGCGCCTTTGGCAGCTGAGCCCTAAAGCTTGGAAGGGCCTGAAAGCAATTCCCTGCAGCTGCTGCCGCCGCAGCTCCAGCCCAAGCCGGGGCAGGACTGTTCGGATTCCAGCGGGATGGGAGAGGTGTTTTCTCCAGGCTCGCTCCCCCGGCCCCGCGGGGGGTTCTAACGAGGCGATTGTGGGATTTAAATCCATGATGGTGGGATTAGGCGTTCCTCAGCCGAGACTGTTCCACATTCTTTCTCCCTGATTTGCCACTCTCGTTCCCGCACCAGAAACCGGCTCAGCTCAGCTCCCTTCCAGCTCCGGCGCTGGAACTTTCCAGCCTCAGCCCCGCGTCCTTCCCAGCGTTTGTGCCTTGATTTAATGCTTTGATTTGAAAGTTATTTTTTACAATAAGAGAGGGATGGGCCCTGCCAAGAAAAGCAGTTTCATAAAACGCTGAACATGACTTGCATTCTGTAATTGCAAACCTGAGAGACTCGGGGTAATTGACATTTTGGATGGATTGCAGGGGATCGTATTTAATCCTGAAAAGCAGGTTCCAGGCACAGGAGGAACTGCCAAGCCAAACTCAGCCTCCTTGCCGGGCTCCGACCATAACTCATTCCCAAATCCAGCCAGCCCAGTCCTGAACCTAAATGTTTACATTTTTGATTTGCTAAGATAACATTCCTGGGTCACCGAAACGCTTTGTCAGGGAAGGGCTGGAGGAGACAGCGGGAATTAGTGATGCGTGGCTCCAGTGGGATGCGTGAGAGATGCTGGTGCTTCCCAGGATCACAGATCCCAGATTCATCCAGGCTGGAAAAGATCTCCAGGATCACTGAGTTGACCCCCACCAGAGCAGTGAATGCCATGTCCAGGCATTCCTGGGACACCTCCAAGGATGGGCACTCCAAACCTCCCTGGGCTGTTCCAACACCTGACCTCTCTTTCCGTGAAGAAGAGAATCCATGGAGAATTGCATCCATATCCTGATATCCAGAGGATTTCAGTGACTTTTTTGCCACCTCCCTGCAGGTTCTGATCCTGTTTGGGAGAGGCAGGAATAAATGTGTGTCCTGTTCCATGGAGGTGATTCCTGAAGCTGAATGTTGGAGAGGTGTGCAATGGACTCGGAGCTGCCGGGAGCTCCATCCGTGAGTGCGTGAAATTCCATAAATGTGGGAGCGGACACAAATGAAATTCCTTGGAAAAGTGACTCAGTGCCTGTGTATTTCTGTCAGTTCTGACTCTCTGCATGGGTAATTTTATAAACGTGTGGGATGTGGCCGAGGCTCGGGAAGTGCATCGGAAGCGGCAGCCAAACTTTCAAGTTTGGCTTCCGAGCAAGGGCAGGGCTTCTCCTTTTCCTTTGTCTCCAAGCACGGCTCCTGTAACGGATCTGCCCCCCATTAGCGTGGTTTACAGCCTGGCTATAAACATTTGCTTCTGTTTGAAAAGCAACAAATATCAGCGGAAATCTGCTCCCAGCTCTCTGCATCCCGGTACAGGATCCCGGGGAAGTGTTTCAAGGCCAGGCCTCTCCTTGCAAGCGGAGTGTTTACATTGCTGTAGATTTTGGTGGGGCAAACACTCATTTCCAACGGTGCAAATGGAAAGAAAGCAGAAAACCCGGGAATGTCAGAAGGAATTACACACTCCTGACCGTGAAAATGAAGACACAGCCCCCAAAACATCGGCTGAGTTCCTTTTGGATTGGGATGAATTTGGGCTCAGTGACTCGCGCTGGATGGGCCAGAGGTCTGAACTGGTCACCTTTGAGATGTCCTAGCAGGGCTGCAGGGGCCTGGAGTGGTTTTTCCGGAGTGAGGCCACCAGCCCTGGTTTGTTCCTCTTGCGGCCAAGCCCAGGATTCAGGAAGGGTTAGGATGGGTTTGGATTTAGTGCTGGATACTGGAAATGATAGAATTATAGACTTCTAGGATGGTTTGGGTTGGAAGAGATCTTCAAGATCATCTCCTTCCACTCCCCTGCCATGGGCAGGGACATCTCCCACTATCCCAGGTTGCTCCAAGCCCCGTCCAACCTGGCCTTGGACACTTCCAGGGATGGGGCAGCCACAGCTTCTTTGTGCCAGGGCCTCTCCACCCTCACAGGGAAGGATTTCTTCCTAATATCCAATGCAAACCATCCTCCTTCCTGCCATTAATGCCCTTTACCTGGGGCATGTTTGGGAAGGATCTCCCCTTCCCCTCTCCAGGGGCAGCCCAGTTTGGGACAGTCCGGGGGTCAAGGCTGGCAGTGCTGGGAACGGGTGATTATTTACCCAGCTGCACATCTTTATTCATCCCATGCCTGTTGTTGTTCCCATTTTGCATATTCCATTGTGGGAGCGGGATGGGGAGGAGGGATTGGGAAGTGGGGGGAGCCACGGCCACGGCTGGGGGCGTTGGGCTGCTCCGTTCTCCCGGCGGCAGCGGGAGCCCGTGGCTGTCAGGACATCCACATCTGGTCCCGATTTGTGGACAATGGAGCACCAGCCCCTGGCTGCACATGGATGAGCTGTGACAACTTGACAGCCTGCCCAGGAATTCCGACCGAGCCCCGTTCCTATCCAAAGCCATCAGCGCTGGCTGAGCCAACGCTGGAAGTTGGGGGGGTGAATCATCATTTCAAAGGGAAGGAAAGAAAAGTAGGGTTGCCTCTTTTTTTTTTTGGAATTTGGGATGAGCGGCATCAGAGCCTCCCCTCATCTGGTCACAGGGGTTTGGGGAGCAGTGGCACAGGAGCTGGGATGCTGCAAAGCAGGGCAGGGTGCTGCTTTGGGATGTTCCCTGCCCTCTGCTCCTGGATGGTCCCTAAATGTCCCCTCACCCCTGGAGCAGCCAGGCCATGGCAGAAGTTCTGTCCAGCCTTTCCCTTCCTGCAGAGAGGGGCTCTCCTCCTTCTTCTCCTCCTCCTCCTCCTTCTCTTCCTTCTCCTCCTCCTTTCCCTCCTTCTGCTCCCCAGGTGCCCCATCCCAGTTCTGTGCTCTCTGGGGTTCTGCTCAGCCCGCAGGAGGGATGAGGGCGGGAGGGTGTTTGACCTCTGCAGCTCATTCTGGGAGAAAATCTCTACTCCTGCTCTCAACTGTCCTGCAGGACAGAATTCTTCCTCCATTCATCCATCCATCCATCCATCCATCCATCCATCCATCCATGGATCCCACAATCCCACAAAGAGCATTATAGCACAGTGAGCTCTGTCCTTGCAGGAGGGACAGTTCCTGAGTGGGGTCTGTGACTCCTCAGCCTCTCCTCAGGCTCAGGACCTCTGCCCCAACATCACCGAGTGCTGCTCACCCCATTCCCTCCCAGAGCACCCTGCTGAAGGACAGCAGAGCCTGGAGAAGGATGAGCATCTCCCTGCTCCGTCAGGATGCTCCGGATCCTTTCCCTCTCCCGGCACAGCCAGCGGGTGTAAAGTAGGGCTGAGCCAGCCTGACAAAATGCAAGGGACCTAAATTGCATTACCTGGCTCAGGAGCTGGGGCTGTGACCTTGGGGATTAATTAGATAAACAACCCCCTTGCACGGAGCCTTCTCTAAATGTCCCAGCAAGGCCCCATTAAGGATTTTGCTGTCACTAACCTCAGCCCTCAGTGATTTAATTAGACAATTAGAGGGTGCTTGGGAATGCTCTGTAGTACCCAGAGATATTAACACCATTTGTATTTATATTTAATGACATTGCAGAAGGGACTTTAATTATTCTTTCTTGTCTTTAAACTTCCAAGCAGGAAATTCTCCTCTGACTTCAGCAGCCTCTTGCAGGTGCTGTCACAAACATCGTGTCCCAGGGCCAGAGCTCTTTTCCATTGTTCCTTGGCAGGTGGGTTGTTCCTTGGGATCCTAAAGGAGGAGCAGGAACCAGCAGGGTAAGGAATGGGGAGTGTTCCCAGACAGAGGTTTTGTGGGGCTCTTTAGGATGGTAAAATCCATGGAAAGTTCAATAACTGCCCATGGAAGACCCATCAGCACATCCCTTGATCCTTGGCATGCTGTAAAGAGCAGGATGATTCCTGGCACGGGAGAGGGATTTCATAGATGAGGAAAACAAAGCCCATCCTTGCTCAGGTCCTTGGCAGCCTCAGAGTCGGAATATCCAATAAAATCTGGGGACAGCCTCCAGCTCCCGGCAGCTGCAGCCCCAGTTGGGATCTGAGCTGGAATCCCGGCAGGAACAGGGGCTGCAGAGGCTTTATCCTGGCACCAGGCAGCTCCCAGCCCCAGTTGAGATCCGAGCTGGAATCCCGGCAGGAGCAGGGGCTGCAGAGGCTTTATCCTGGCACCAGGCAGCTCCCAGCCCCAGTTGAGATCTGAGCTGGAATCCCGGCAGGAGCAGGGGCTGCAGAGGCTTTATCCTGGCACCAGGCAGCTCCCAGCCCCAGTTGAGATCTGAGCTGGAATCCCGGCAGGAGCAGGGGCTGCAGAGGCTTTATCCTGGCACCAGGCAGCTCCCAGCCCCCTCCTCACCCCCACCAGCCGGGCCCTTCCTTCCTGCCCTCCCAAAAATGCCATCCTTGCAATCTCTCCCAATAATTGCGTTTTCCCTGGATTACAGCCCCAGTAATACAATTAAGCCTAAATAATACAGATGAAGTGGGGAATAATTTGATTTGCCAACTAATGTTTGAGTCAAGGGGCTTTTTTTTCCCCCTGTTTTCCTGAATCTACAGCTGACAAATCCCACAACCATTCCCCTCTCCCCGTCCTTCAGTGAGACACGGACACAGAGGAATGATTCATCACAGGGGTTGGATCCAGCCTGCTGAAAGCCACGGATGTTTGTGTTGGTTTATGCATGGAAGGGGTGGGATCCCCCTGGGAACTCTCCGAGGCAGTGAAAGGGATTGTCTTGGATAATCAAAGACAATGAGGGAAAGTGGGGTCAATGATCCGTTTGACAAAAGCAGAAGGCAGAGGATGCACGGAGCAATTCCAGAGCTGGGGATGTGACAAGAGGCTGCTGCCAGGAGCCATCTGGCCAGAGGGGAGAGGGGGAGCGCCAGCCTATGGAATGGGCACCTTGGGAACCAGGTGCCTTCACACCTGGAGCCTCCAGGCACGGCACGGCACGGCTCTGCTCGGGGCCTCAGCTCCACACTCTGCGAGTCCCCTGAGAATGGGACATTAAGTGGGACAGAAAGGGACATTCCGTGGGACTGCTGGCCACCAAAGGCATGGAAAAACCTTTGGAACACCGGGTGTAGGTGCTGGGGTGCCACGTGCTTCTCCAGGAGCAGATTGACTGGAGGTAGACCTGGTGAGTGTTTTCAGGAGGATTTTGCAGGGAGTCACGCAGGGTCAGGGCTTTGGAACGTTCTGCTGCTCTTTTCCATTTGCGAAGGGTAAAAATATGAGAGAGGAGCTGGAACAACCTGTGTAAATAAGGAATAAGAAAGGGAAAATAAAACTGCAGGGAGCAGCTTCCTCCCGGGTGCTTTTCTCTGCCTTTTTTAGGCAAATTCTGCTGCTGGCCCTCAGCACCTCCCAGCTGCCCCTAAGCCCCGCTGGCCCAGCAAGCCAGGAACCAGTTCATGCTCAGGCTGCACCTGGGGATGAGCTGATTTCCAGGGATATGAGGGATCTCTGCATAAAAGCAATGCAGCAGGGGCCAGGCTGGGCCAGCTCTGGAGGGGGCTCCGGTGGAATAGTTCCTAAATCCTTTTTATTCCTGGTTTACTAAAAGATGCTAAGAAAAAAACCTCCAAAATATGTGGCTTTGTGTGGATGCCCCAAGTTCAGAGCCCAGCCTGCCCTGATATCCCATTTATTTGGAAGGGTTAGTGCTGGTCCGGGCCACATTCCTGCCTCCATCCCAGGCAGAGCAGCCGTCAGGGTTAGGTGAAATGCCAGGATGCTTCATTCCAAGTAGATGTGCTCTCCAGGCTGCCAGACAGGGAAGGAAATTGGAAAAATAATCTCTTTCATGTGGGTTTTGGTCCTCGTTGCGAGGAGTCAGGCCAGGATTAACTGTCCCTCTGGAAAAGGGCCATGGAGCAGGAGCTCTCCTGATGGAGCCATGGGAGGGCAGGGAAGTGGGAGGAGGCTCCAGGAGATTTCCCAGCGTTCCCAGTGTGCAGGCAGGGCTCCCTCTACCAGACCTGATTTTCCACATTCTGGAAAAGTCCAAGGCTGGACCTGGAGTTTTATGGGCTCTGGAAAAGTTGGAGCAACCCCTGTGCTGAGGGGGACATGGGCAGTGCTGGGGGCTCTGTCTGGGACAGCCCCATGTCCCCCTGCCATGATGGTGGTGTCCCCACACCCAGCCCATCCCAGCAGTGAGAAAATCCCAGGATCTGACAGGCACAGCTCACAAGCCTTTTCTGAAGGGAGATGGATGCAGCTGCCTTCCTCGGGAGGACAAGGTGGTTCCTTGGAGGACAGTTGTTCCCTGTCCACAGCAGGGAGTTGGAATGAGATGATTCTTAAGGTCCCTCCCAAGCCAAAGCAGTCCGTGATTCCAGGACAGGGAAGCTCAGCTGTGCATGGATGGAAGGGGCTCGGAGCCAAGGGAAGGTGCTTGGGGGAGCCTGAGTTGTTCCCTGGCGGAGGTGCGGGGAGGGTGCTGATGTCCCACAAACATCTGCCTGGGATTCCAAGTGTGGCTCAGGGCCCTTCTGTCACTTAGGCTCGGCTTAAAAAAATGATGTGTGTTCCCCCTCATCCAACTACAGCCGGGAAACATCCCAGAGCAGCGTGGGGAGGGAATGAAACTGAGCCTGGAGGAGGGATGGGGAGGTTCCCCAGCAGGAACTCGCTCCTGCCCGAGGCTCAGAGTTCAGGCTCAGCTCTCCAGAGAGTCCCGGCCACTGCAGCAGGGATGGAGGGTGTCCAGCAGGGCTGCGATGATGGATGGGGAGGAGAGTGAGGAGGAAAGGCTGAAATGAGCAGTGTCATCCACTCAGGGGCTGTGCCAGAGCCCAGAATTCCTGGTTTTCCTTTGGCACCTGTGCCAGGAGCCTGAGCTCTGCTGAACAAAGCAGCCCCTGGCTGTGCCCTGAGGGGCTCATCCAGTGACCCCTGGGGTGGGCTGGGAGTGACCCAGGGCCTGTCCGAGCACACACCAGCTCTGATGGATGCATCCCAGCCCCTCCATGTCCGAGGCTGTTCCATGTGAGCTTCAGGAGTGTGATCCATCCCAAACACTGACCGAGGCGGCTGCACTGGGAGCGCGGCCCTGCAGCGCTGGAGCCGGGATCTGGCTGGGTTTGTGAACACGAGGTATCAATTCTCTGTTCTCCCTCCAGGCTGGAGCTGTTCCCTCCCTCCCAGCCCAAACACCTGCGGAGCTCTGCACTTGGACTCAGCTGCCCACCCCAGCTCTCACCTGCGGAGCCCCTCCCGGCCAGGCTTGGATGGATTTCCCAAAGAAGCAGAGCCCTGCATGTGAGGGCCATGGATTAACAGCCACAGGGGACAGCTCTGCCAGCTGGGGACATCTGGGATCCTCCCCAGCTGAATGTCACCCCTGTGCTGTGCTGGGGGCACCAGGGTGTGGGGCAGTGCTCTGGGCACTCCTAAGCAATGGGGTGGTTGAAGGAACCCAAATCCCCCATTCCTCTCCCACACCCATGGCCAAATATTCCAGCCCCCTCTGGTCTGGGGGCTCCGGGAAGGCTGGAGGGGAATCCCAGAGCTTTGTCCAAGCAAAGGGCTGGAGGCACAGCAGGATTTATCCTCCAGCCAGGACCAAACTTCTCCCTCCATGGCAGCTGCTGTCCCTCCCATTTTCCTCCTGGCAGCTAAGTTGTTAATAAGCCTCCTTTTCTCAGAGTCCATTGAAATGACTATTTTAAAACAACTACAGATGTGCTAAATTGGCTCAGCATAATAGGATGAGATGGAGAATAAAGGTTTCCCCAGTGGGCTGTCGCCAGCACAGGTAATTTATTACCTGGGTGGCTAATTACACGCTTCCCAGCTTTCCAGGGTGAAAACATCTTGATATTTCCTAGTTAAGGAGCCCTGACACGAGTGAAATGACCAGACATGTGAATAGGAAACGTGGTGATGAAGTACCTGCGAGCTGAAGAATGCAAAGGAAAAGGCATTCTGCAGCCAGGAAAAATGAACTGTGGGATTTCCCCCAGCACCTTGGGGGAGCGGGGAAGGGCTGCACCCCTCCAACGCTGGCCAATTCCTGCACTTTCTGCAGGAAAACGGCTGCTAACTGAATTCCAAGCTGGGGAAAAAAAAAAAAAAAAAAATCAACCAAACCCAAAAAAACCTCCTGTAAAGCAGAGAGGAGAAAGAGTTTCATGAATTCTGCACAAGCACTCGTGAGCTTTGGGGGCTGTGGGAAGGGGAAAGCTCCGCAGTCCTTCCCTCTGCCCAGGGCTGGCTCTGCTGATGGATATTCCTCCCCACCACACATCCAGGAAGGAGAAGCTCCCTCATTCCAGGAGAACCCTTCCAGCTCCTCTCCACCCCGAGGAATCGCCCCTTACCCTGGTGCATTCCGAGCAGTGCAGGTAGGAAACACATCTCCATTACCTTCTGGTTTGTTATTTGGTTATAAGATGTAATGTTTGCTTGGTTAATGGCTTTGAGACAAGGTACCCTATAAAATACACACTCCATGAGCACAGCAAATGGACCAATTTTCCCAGGATTTAAAATCGATGGCCTGGAGCAAATCCCATCCAGGAGAAGGATGCCTGGTGGAAGTGCCTGTGAGCTGGGGGTTCACAGAGGGTTGCCAAACAAAACTTTGGAAGAGTTTTCTGTTTTCCTGGACAAGCTGGAGTGGTGGGACTGGGCTGGGCTGTGGGGTCAGTGTCTGCTGGGTGACCCATTCCTGTCACCCACCAGCTTTGGAGGGTGGTGACCTGACCTTGTCCCATGGCCAGCAGAGGGGACAGAGCTCTGCCTACTCCTGGGAGCTCACCCTGGGCTTGGATCCTCCCATGAGGACAGGAAATTATCTCAGCTAAAACGGGATCCAGGCTTGCAGACCCCTGGGTGCTGTTTTGGCACCCAAAACCCACCCAGCAATGAGGATGTACATGGTTCTCCTTGGGTGTTTCCCACCTGGTTCACCCTTCAAGAAGGGTTTGCTAAAGGAAACTGTCCTGGAGCTGGCACAGCTCCCAAGGAAATGTGAGCAGGCAACTTTCCTGGAAGCCATGGGAAGATCCTGGAGCTCCTCTCTCTCCTGACTTTACAGAAGTGGCAGGAACAGAGATGGCACCACCTGGGAAGAGCCCTGAGCTCTCTGCAGTGGAGGAGCAGCAAACCCTGCTTTTTCTCTCCTGGGGCCCCATTTCACAGCTGGCAGCAGGGAAAGATGGGGCTGGGGCATGGATGGAGGGGGATGGATGGATGGAAGGATGGATGGATGGATGGATGGATGGATGGATGGATGGATGGATGGATGGATGAGGATGGATGCAGCTCCAGTGGTGCCCAAAATGTGGATCACAGAAACATTGGATGGTTTGGGTTGGAAGGGACCTTAAAGCTCAATCCAGTCAACGCCCTGCTGCTGGAGCAGGGGAC